>JABMBR010013822.1:0-33587 GCA_018881525.1 Meteorus sp. PSUC_FEM 10030008
ATTATTATTATTATTATTCGTCACATTATTTAATTTATCAATAATATAGAGTGTCATCATGATGGAAATAAACTTTACACATTCAAATATCGACCATATGATCCAGTTATTGTCGCGGTCATTTTTTTGTGTGAAAACTCCTGTCATTTTTCATTCTTTCTCCTATTATTGAAAGGGTGTGCGAATTGAAAATGTCTATTTAAGGTGACTCAAAGAGCTTTGTTCGAGCATAATTCAAGATTATGAAAGTTTCAACATTCGTTTTTATACGGTTATAGCAATAGGAGAATAAAGTTCGGATGCACTCTAGTATTAGTGGAGGAAGCCATTCATTTCGTCGTTGTTCGAAATCGCAGCAAGAGTTGCTACAAACTTTGAGATGCTTCACTGCGCTCGGGATTAATTATCGAATTTCCATAAAGTCCTCACAACCATGGCCACTACTAGTGTTAGACGAGTCTTCACCAGTAAAAACAATTGTATGAATTAGAGACCACTACAGTGAGATATATCTTCGCTATTTTCATTCAAGTAGCACCAGTGAGAGAAGAAACGCAATTTCGAAAGGAACTTGAATCGTTCTGATTCCAGCGATAGCCACATTCATGAGGATGAAAGAAAAGATTGGGAAATCAATTCTGGACTATTAAAAGCGTTGCGAAGTACGCTGCCAAGTCCTGCAAGAATTGAAGAACGTCACGAAACTTTCCCAAAATTACTATTGGGCAGATGCTCATAAATGTACATTGAGATTCGATGTGTGAACGCTCCAATTATTAAGGAGAAAAGAACGCTACGTTCACATATTTGAAGACAACAATACCCTTTCAACAAATTGAATGACTTTTTCTTTTTTGATTTGACATAAACTATTATCTAATTACAATGAGAATTACACATATATGTGCGCATTATAGGCACAAATCAAAGTGTGATATCAGCTCATGCGTCGTTCATTTAATGAAATATAATGATGTAGGCGATTTTGTTCTTTCCGAATGTATGAAATGTCACTTCTTGTCCTTTCATTTGTGGTGATCTTAAACGAGACCTGAGACGAATTGTGGTTGACCATCACGATCAAGGGTTAACTGCGGCACAACAGTTGTTGACGGTTGAAATGTTGAGCCTTGAAAACCCAATGCTGATTCATACAACTGTGAGAAATATTGACTGATTAATTCAAGATACGATTGCTTTTTCGATGATAGGTATTGTCAGATTCAAATTGCCGATTCTCGTTTCCAATTGTACTGATACATACATTGTGATTCCCAGGCAATGTGGTGTAGTCCGGTGTTGTTGGACGATGCCTATTACCCGCCAATGGATGTTGAATAGTCGCGTAAGTATTGTCTTGTGATGTATCACCAATGCCAACACTTATTCCACCACTGCTACCACGTCGTTCGTTTATCAATGCACTATTGTCGGGTTCGCTGAACACCTGCATTGTTAACTCCTGTTCTTCATACAATTTCAATTTTCTAATGGACAAGCAAAAAAAGAATGAATTTCATTGGAAAGACTGAATTGAGCATAAAAAACTTGACTTTTGAGAGAAAATTTAACTCACTGCTCGATCCACAGTGGATTTTCCGTCGTATTTAATTCATCAATAATTTGTTTTTTTATCAAACCATCTTTTTTACGTATATCGTTTGGCACGGTTATGACCCAATGACGTAAACAGCAACAGACGACGGTTACAGTGACAGCTCCCACTAATAACACCACTAATAATGCAATTAAAGCTGCTAATGCTGGATCAAATGGCTCTTCTTGGAGTCCCGCATGAGCTGGCTATGGTGGAGAGAGTGAAATTGGAATAATTTATTACCGTAAGAATTTTTTCACTACTAATTCATTCTAATAAGAAAGAGAATAGAGATGGTATGAGTTTGATTCCCTTGATTAGAGAAAAGAGAATGACCGATATGAATGTGATCTTCAAAGATTATCATGCCAAAAGCTGGAGTTTTCAATTCCAACTATTTGTTCGCAATGAAAATAGGAGAAGAAATCAAGCGATATGTAATGTATTTTTCGATTTCTTGCACATCATACCATTTCCACTCCAGTTCAATCTTAATCCAAATTCTCTTACCACAACATTCTCAATCGCGAACCCGATATAATAATCTTTCAATATATCATATTTGGCGTCGATTGCTTTCAACACGTGTGGTACAGGCGTAATAGTTTGCGTTTTCGGATCAACAACATGCAAATACATATCACACCACTCACGACGAATATGACCCGATGAATCAACGTGATAGCGTATATCATCAACTACCACGCGACTTTGTGTTGCATTCGATAATTCAGCGACAATTTCATCGCGTTGTTGATTCACTTCTTCAGGTGGACGTGATAAAATTACACGAATCAATTGCGATAGTTGGAAAATCCAAACCTATAATACGAAATAATGAGAATAATTCAGATTATGAAATTTCATCACAGCAATCACCAGAAATAATATCAACTCACATGAACTCTAGCCAACGCGTGGCGTTCCGGACTTGCAGTTTCTTTCGCAATCACTTCAACGATGAAACGATCTTGATTGTATTCCACCATATCACCACTGGTCACCAATTTACCATCTTGAGTTACATTAAATGGGCTGGGTACAACAGAACCAGACGATTTTTGTGCTCCATATCTGTATAAATTCGCACCTGCCACGTAATAATGTAGCGTTTTATTCTCACCAAGGTCCCTATCTGTCGCTGTTACTTTAGCCACAACATCATTTATATTCGCTGTTGAATATATTCCCGCATAGTAATCGTCACGTTCAAATATTGGTGGACTATCATTCTCGTCCAATATTGTTATGGTTACATTAACGTGACCATGATCGGGATTATTTGTAAATTGTCGCAATGTATCAGCAGAATTGACATACAAATCAGGATCATTGGCCGCGAGAATAGAGATGATATATGAGTCACGCATTTCACGGTCGAATGATTTATTTGTATATATTGTCCCGTCTGATTTATCAATATAGAATGAATAATCGTCATTGCCTGCCTCTATATAGTAATAGACACGTGCGTGTCTACCCTCGTCCTTATCCTCTGCCATGACACGTCCAACAACGGAATCCTTCGGACGATTTTCAGATATTTGAAAGTTGTAGTCTTCGTAAAATTCTGGCGCATTGTCATTCGTGTCAACCAAAAGAATTGTTAATAACCGTAGCGTTTCGTAGAATGTTGGGCTACCATGATCGGCAGCTACCAATACCAATTCAAATTTATTTTTGATTTCACGATCGAGAATTATTTTTGAACGTAGTTCACCGCTTTCCTGGTCAATAGAGAATTCCTCATTCTCTTGAACATTTCGGTTACCAACTTTCAGATGATAGCTGATACGACCATTTTCACCTGGGTCATTGTCAGCTGCTCTCACAGTCATTACAAGATAGTTTGGCACACCTGCATTCTGCAAACATAAAAGATAAGAGGGTAATAGATGATGGCAAATCGGTGAGATGGAGATGTGAAGGTGTCGAGACTGTGAAACAAAATTTACCTCGGGAACTTCAACAGTAGCATTTGGTAATTCGGGCATAATAAACTCCGGTTTATGCTGATTTACTGGTATAACACGAATATCAACATGAGCACGATCAGAATGTGGTCCCTGACCATCACCATCGCGTGCTTCAACCTCAATACGATAATTACCAGCACGTCCAACTAACGCGATGGCTGGATACAAAAATCCAGTTTTTCGATTCAACGAAAATGAACCATCATCATTGCCACTGATAATCGTGTACGAAACATCGCCATTAATCTCCTCATCATGATCATCAGCATGAACTTGAAGTATTGTCGCTGGTGGATTAATCGATAAATTTTCAGCCACTGACGCGCGATAACTGTGCTGGGTAAATATTGGTTTGTTATCATTAACATCCTCGAGATTTATTATAACTGGCACGGTAGTCGAGCGTCGTGAATTTAATGGGGCATTATCCGACGCCATAACGGTTATCATTATTTCTGGAGTCTCTTCACGATCCAGTACTGTAGCACCACCAACAGTTATTTCACCAGTTTCATGGCCAATATTAAAATCGGAAGCATGTTCGCCAATCAAACTGTAACTGACATCACCAAATATTCCTTCATCTTTATCGTACGCATGAACAATTGTGACATGCTCGCCAGGCGGGGAATTTTCCTTTAGTGAAACTTGATACGATGATTTATCGAATTTTGGATCTTGATCATTAATATTTATAATATTGACAATTACTTTTGCACTAGATGATAATAATGGAACACCTGAATCATAAGCAATTACAGTAAACTCCAACTGTTTTGTTTCCTCATAATCAATTACTTGACTTGTACGCACGATTCCCGTAACATTGTCAATATTGAAATATGAATTAAGTGGATCAATAGCGTAACCAGCCACATTACTGTCCGCGTCAGTAGCAGTGAATGCACCAACAATTGCACCAGTTGGCTGTTCCTCTTGCATCTCGATAATATAACGCGGATTATCTCTTGTCCATGGCTTGAAAAATTCCGGGGCCATGTGATTAACATCTATAATTGTAATCACAAGCGTACCGGAGCCTTGTTGAAGAACTGATGCCGATGTGTCAGTTACAACAATATTTAAGCTTACGGTGGCCGCAACATCACGATCCAATACACGTACAACAGATACTTGACCAGTTTTAGCATCGATAGCAAAGAAATTTTTGAATATTTCCGAATTGTTTGATACTAGTTGACCATTCTTATCGATGGCAGTGATTGGCTCAGTGATTGAATACTTCAATGCATTTTCTGTTGTACTATCGGGATCAATTGCTTTCAGTGTCGTAAAAACTGTACCGACGGGTGAATCCTCTGTCACTTCAGCTCGCTGTGTTGTTGGAGTAAAATATGGAGATTTATTATTATTATTTTCAATTTTGATCATAAGTGTCGCGGTGCCAGTTAAACTTGGTGTCCCATTATCAAGTGCAATCACTTCGATATGATACGAATTGCGTATGTCATAATCTAGTTTACCCGAAACAGTGACGATTCCTGTTGTTTCGTTTATTACAAAATCATCGAATGCACCTTTTTGTATTCGATATGTTAAATCAGCATTCATACCACTGTCTGCATCAGTTGCGGTCAATTCATCAACAACCGTTCCTGGGAAAAATCATGAATAAAAAAAAAATTCCGACGATATTCAATGGGATATGAATGCGTGTAACATTGGGGAAAGATAATAGGGAGGAAGTATCACCTGGTAGAGCAATTTCCGGTACGTTCGCGGTATAAACATCATGTGGAAACATTGGCGCATTATTATTGACATCTCTCACAGTAATATTGACATGTCCAACATCTGTAAAAATTCCGTCTGATGCTTGTACTGTGAGTTCGATCCATTCGTTCATCGTTGAATTCGTCAAATATATGGCTCCATTGTTATTAGCAATTTGGATTTCACCAGTGTTCGAATCAATTTTGAATAAACCATCATCATTTCCACCGACAATTTTGTATGTTATTTTTGATGTCTTATCACGATCACGCGCTTCTACTTTCAGTTCAGGTTCAAATTTTCTCGCACCCTCGTCCACAACTGCACGATATTGCGATTGTAGGAAATGCGGTGGACTATCATTCGCGTCGGCTAATGACACACGCAGCGATACAGTTGTTGTTTGCCCATTTCCATCATCGTCCGTTGCCTTTCGGAAGGGAAAGTAATTTTTGTTTCAGTTTTATCTATCGCCTCATTCGTGGTTTCAATTGTAACCTAAATACATAATGAAAAATTCTTTTTTTTTTCAGCTACAAATATTTTCCCTCACCTTATAATTGAGGAAATACTCGCTTTGTTCTTCAAAATCAAGACACGGAGATGTGCCTGGTGATCGACATGGCGCAACAGTAATACTTCCATTTCTCTTATCAACAGCGAAATGTTCTGCACCCTGACCGAGTAATTGATAAACGATTCCCGCAGTACCAAAACTACAATAATACCCATTTACAATTACAATTAATGTCATATCTTCTGTCAAGAGTTCCGAACAATTAAACCCTCATGACTAAACTTTTGTCTTTAATTGATATATAGATATATAGTAGTTTGTATATATGTACAAACCGGCCGCTATCACGATCATTGGCTTTAATTGTTGCTACAGAAGTTCCTGGTGCTGCTGTCTCGGAAACTAACGCTGTATATGTGGGACTATTGAATGACGGTGCATTGTCGTTAACATCCGCAATTGTCACTGTCACTGTTGCTGTAGATGAATATTTTGTCGCTGGATCCACTTCTTCGGCGATTACCTAAGAGAACGATTCGAATAAACAGATGATAAAGTGTTATTATTCGAAATTTTTACGCTGCAACCATTATTATACATTCTTTTGTTTCAAATACTGTTACCAATAGAATAAATTTCCGTTGATTGGGATTTTCATAGTCGAGTGATCCGTTAGCGACGCGAATTGTGACGGATGTACTACCGCTACCGTGATCCGGTTCAATCATGAAAGCCCCGGATATATCATCGAGTCGCAATTTGAATATAGCGCCTTTGTCCTGCGAGGATAAAGGTGAAATCGTTTGTATTATTTAATGAATTACTTGAAAAAATAAGAAAAAGTGTATCATATTCGAAGGGGGGCTCTATCCCATCCAGTGTTTCCAGACTAATAATGCCATGTACTGTCCGAAATTGAATAACCATGCATTACGGGAATTCCACAATAAATATGAATATTGAACGGAGTATTTACGAGATCTGGATCCTTCACAGTCATATCCAAATGCGGCAATGGCATACCATCGGGAACATTTTCTGGTATTTCTACACTGTATTCACGTCTATTGAATGTTGGTGGTTCATCATTGACATCTTTGATGGTGACAGTTGCTTCTGCTATTGATATTGTTGTATTATCATTACCCGCTATTCCATCAATTATTTCTCGTGCACGAATTTTTAATGTCAATACGCCCGTTGAATTTTGCAATGCTTCACGATCCAATGGTTTAGCTGTTCTCAATTCACCACTTTCCGAATCCAATAGAAAATAATCAAATGGGTTGGTGACTAGCTCATAAATTATTTTTCGTGGCATACCACGATCGCCATCACGAGCTTTAACGGTCATCACTAATGTACCAATCGGTGCACTCTCATGCACAATGCCAGTCAATGAATTTAAAAATTCTGGTGGACTGTTTTGTATATCAGCAACCTTTATTTCCACCCCCGTCGTATCATTATTCGTGCCATCCTTCAAGGAAAAATGAAAAATGAAGATAGAGTATACATAAATCGAACAATAAAATTCATTTTTTTGTCAATGAGAAATTCGTATCTCCCGACTCGAGAAAATACATATTTCAAATGTGCAAAATATGAGGTGAAGGATATCTCTTTTCTCATTTGGTATGAGCACAATCTCATGCAATACCCTCACAAGTATTCGTGTCCAATCGATATGTTGGAAATAAAACGTGTACTTTATATTGAGAGCAAGTAATCAATACCAATAAATTCTCGAAACTCTGGAAAACGAATATGCTCTCAGTTATATATTCCATCACTTACACTCGCTCGCAAAAGCAATTGATAGAATGGTCGTTGTTTATAATCGAGTGGCTCACGTAGGACTAAAGCGCCCACGTACGTATTCTGACTTTTCTCCACATCGACAATACCAAATTTGGTGCAAGCGTCAGGAAACTGAATATGAAAAAAATGAAACCGGATAATTTCAAGTCGAGTTCGATAATCAGCATTAATATATATCGAATTTACTTGTAATTGAGGTTCGCAGAATAATTCGATATCGTCACCAGATGCATCAGGATCAGTCACTCTAATTCCTGGCAATATAGTTGTACCAATAGTTGTGTCTTCAGGTGCCACAGCTTCATATGGGGTGCCATAAAATTTTGGGGCATTGTCATTATCATCAAGAACAATAACATACACGTCAACACCAACAACATTTGGCTGTTGACCCTCGAGAACACGATCTTCAAGACTCACATGGAATCGAATTGTGTCATTCTCCTGTGGAAAAATAAATTCACAGATGAAGAGGAAAATAATAAAATAATTGCATTTTATTCAAATACTACGTGAATTCCCTAATACCACATAAACACATAATTGTAGATCGTTTCTATAGGCTCCCATGGGTCTAGTCAACTTGCAATGCAGGAGTAATTTGCATTGCAAGGGTTTAACAATAACGGGGGCAAGGCGAGAATGTATACCAATGTAGTCCAAGACAGTTAGTTGAGGAATGCGATTACAACGTGTACTTGGCGAGAATAGTAAGATGGTGAGGGACCCAGGCAGCGAACTCTCTGTTGACCTATCAAATTTTGCCTCGTAGCACCAATTGAATCATGTTCTAATTCAGTTTTAGTTTACCATGTACATTTGCACCCTCGTTCATGATTTTGATTAGATGTACATTCTTCAGTGTGATGGTGTTCCCAATTTTGTCTTCATCGGTATAATTGAATTCGAATCGATCGAACGTTATTATTCGAAATAAATAAATAGAAATCCAGACTACAGAGGCTGTTCCACAGACTTTGAACTTTTCCTTCGAAATTGTTATTCCTCCACCGACGATAACTAATTTCATTTCGATTAGAAGAAGGAATCAAATTATCAACTCCAGATAAATACAACCCTCTGGAATTATGTAAACGAGCCTCATATGCTATCTGGAGCTGTGTAGCTTTTTGTATTCTAAAAACTAACAATATTCATTGAATTAAATCATTCAATCGCGAGTAGATGCCAGTACGTAAAAGTATTTTCCAAATCATGAGAAAGATATTCTGACTATTGCATTCAATCCTGCCTTTTTCGTGTGTATCAATTTGAAAGAAGAGAATATACTCAATTACTCATCCTGCCTCATAAGGAGTACGTGGTAGGAGTACGTGGTAGCCCGGAAATGTTGCTCACAAATAATTATCAAGTGATACAATTTAGTTGACTACGATATTATGAGACGGTTTTTGAAAGGAAGTGGTGAAGTCGAATTATGTGAGTAGAAAGGAAAGGACAGATTACTGTAATTTGCATTCAGTGGATCCTCTACCCCTTACAACACTTTTCCTATCTTCCTTTCTTCTCATTTTCCGTTATCTGAACCCGTCACGCGAATGTCGAAGACTTCCATTCACGTTGGAAGTGCTATTGGATGTGTTGAATGTGACCTATCATTCTTCGTTTCGCTCCTCATTATTTTGAGTCAGATGTTGACGAAAGACGAGAACACAATGGACGGTTGGTTGGGATGCACCATTACTTTACAAACTACATTGAGATATAAACTGAACGTGTATATATGAGATGTGTGGTGGTCGTGTTATGCTTTTGTCCATTTATTTCGTCTGCCTGCAGCCGTATGTGTGTCTGTTGCGTGAGTTTGTGTATGTGGTCGATGACGAGCTATGCTATCAAACTTCCCATTCTACCCTCCCTATCTCCTGCTCATATTCCTTTGTTCAGTATCCATAGTTGCACCCTGCTCAACTCAATCCTCATACCACACTACACCACACCATCCTAAACCCATTGCTGTATCGGTTGGGGTTTTTTTTCCCTTTTTTGTCACATTTTTATGTCATTTTTCCTATTTATTCCCAGCACATCGACCGTTCCAACACACCAACATACAAGTCCGATTTAATAGGCTTCTGTTTTCTGAAAAACACTCGGTGTTTTTTTGTGGTTTCGCAGCATTTGAATCTCTAGTTGTTGCATCGTTAGGAAAAATGTAATAATGTTCAAAGATGTAATGAATCCATGGAGTTTCATTATACCAACATTGTGAGAGTCGAATATGAATTCATGCGATTGAAAGTTCATGAAAATTGTCTCATGTAATGTTAATTACTATTCATAATTTCAAGAGTCTCTGGAATTTGAATATCATTAAGAATTCATAATATATACGAAAACATGATGATCGAGGAAAGCAAAAATGGAACGGTCATAAGACTTTTGAAATGCCAATTGAGAATTATTTCTGGAAATGGAATCCCATTCATGTTTTGAATTATACATTTCTATTAATTTAGTTTTAAGTTTTTTGTTTATGACGAATTTAGTTCAGGGATGAATTAGAACTTCGAGTGTATGTTCCACTTGAATAATTTATAATTCACTAATTTACATTTACTTTACATATTGCAGTGTGATGGGAGGATTTGAAATCAAACAAAATGTAATTTACCTCTCGATCAAGGGGCTTAGCCAGAGTGATAACACCAGTATTTGGATCGACGATGAATTTGTCAGCTGATTGGATTCCATATTTGACCTGTGAACCCTCAGGATCGTGACCCTTCAAGGTAAATATCTCTGTACCAACAGGGGTTGCTTCAGATAAAGGTAAACCTGATGGAGTACCACCAACATCAAATATTGGAGGTTCATTTACATTGTTGCTAGCTGAAAAAAAAAAAAAAAGAAAAACATGAATCAAACACATCGGAATTAATATTCATCTCATATTTATAATTGCATGTTTTGAAAGTTAAAATATTGTGATGTTCTCATGAGCCGAATGCGTCTCCTCACCGGAAAGAAGTTCTTTGCATGACATAAATTGATTTCATTTAAATTGTCAGATATAAATAATTCACCTGCTTGATCAAAGGAGCGAATTTATCCCTTCATAGAAAAGACTCTTAATCCTCGATACATTTCGCATAAAAAAAGCGTCATTAATCCTAAATGGAAGGACATGAAAAGAAAAAAAAACGAAAATCTTCCGAGAGCTCACACTAATGAATTATGAAACTAAATAATGTGAAGCTTTCAGCCAGAGTGAAAAATGCGATGACTGAAAAAAGAAGACAGCAATGATAAATGATAGAGATTGAGAAAATAGTGGAATGAGAATGAGAGTGAAGCTTTTGGCACAAGTGTTTTATAAACCCGGGAAGCATCGTGAATTTTCCTTCTATATATATTTAGATGTTTGAAAGAGCCAATCAGGAGGAAGGTGGAGCGTTATCGTGCGAGTGAGCGAGTTGTGGCGCAGATCGATCAGAATGAGGAAGAAAAAAGGGATCAGGAAATGGCTGGCGTGGCAAGGAAGCGTGATGGTACAGCAACGCCATCGAAGAAGAATCCGCCTAGGAGGCGCTTTATCCTCTTTCTCATTCCCTTCCATTTTCCCATATGCCCCGTTCTTTTCTCTTTTTATTCTTATTATCTTACTATTTTTTATTTTTTCTCCTCTGCACTCCAGTGTGAGTACATAGAAACGATTTCTCCTTCATCCTATCTACGTTTTATTCTTTCATTTCTTATTCTTATTCTGTGTCACTCACGTATACAACGTTTTGCAGTGGCAATAACTCTAGAGCTTTTCACTGCCATGTCTTTCCCCTTTCTTTACGAAGGAGCCATGATATAACGGATTTTACAACTACTTTTCATCCCACAACCAATTGTGCTCCAACTCATTGTCTATCTTCCTCTTCTTTCAAATCTTTCATGCGATTTTTTATTCAAAAATATTTGACATTTCATGAGGATTATATCATCACAATGTGAATGATTTTTCACCGATGTCTCTTAATTCTTGTTCATGCAATTGTGAGGGAACCAACACCTCGTAAATGACAATCAAAACCACACGTTTTCTTTCGTCTAATTGGCTCGGTCCATCAACGATCAATTTCTTTCTAATTTTTTCATTGATGAGAATAAAAAACGTAATCCCATCGTCAGTCATTCGGAAATGATGAGGAAATTTTATGGACGAGAATTTTCCTGATTAATTTCCAGGAAATGGTGAGGGAAGCTATTATAAATTTAATGAATCCAGCCCGTCGAATGGAAGTGCGATATTGGGTTCTTATATTATTCGATGGCTGTATGAATCTCGATAACAGCGATGAATTAATCCCCGATTATAGTCGAGCTATATTTTCTATACATTGAAATGAATATCGCCAGGCGGTGTCAATTATTTCGCCGTGGCTTAGTTATAACGTAACGTTTTCACACAGCGTGAGTCCGCCAACTATCACAGTTTCATAACTATGCTTCATCAAATAAGCAACGTGGATGAAATTACTCATCGCTACTTTTAATTCATCAATTATTTATGATAACCTATAAAAATGAAATCATC
Source organism: Meteorus sp. PSUC_FEM 10030008 (assembly GCA_018881525.1). NCBI lineage: Eukaryota > Metazoa > Arthropoda > Insecta > Hymenoptera > Braconidae > Meteorus > Meteorus sp. PSUC_FEM 10030008. The sequence goes on from JABMBR010013822.1 coordinate 12,195, forward strand.
ACCGAAATTTGTATACGAAAAATATTTCATATTCGTTCCCAATATCGAAATCGCCTGAACTATCGATCCAGTAGCAGACATCAAAGGATAATCCACTCGATATATACAATATGGATGATGCAAAACGTTCTGCCATTGGCGCAGAATGAACTCGTTCAATGTATGTTATGTAGAGCATCGGTACAGAAGCAATTAGTGAAATATTAACCGTAGGGGTACGTTTCAATTTACGAACACGTCACGTAACGATAACCGCAGACTATGACCATACAACATTCCAACCAAATAATGTCATCATATAAAAAATACAAATATCGGATAATAAATAAATTAAAACGAAAAAAAAAGGCAGACGTGAAGTAAAATATTGAAAAATCATAAAGCAATAATCCAACAAAACACAAATTCTCTTCTTTAAACTCTGAAATTGACGTTTAATTGTTACCCACATGTAATCTCCACAATTCCATTGAACGACTCTGCTACAACTCATCCGCTTGAACCACTCTCCCAACCACTAATCCATACATAGAAAGGTCTATTGGTTCATCCATTTACAAATTCCTCGCCATTCCCCAATTTTCGATATGAAAATCGTAATAAATGCGATAAAAAGTCTGCAATCATATCATTTCATCAGTTGGATGAAAAAAAGTATGGATATTGCTAAATATCATTTATTATCATAACAATTTGATAAAATTCTCGCTGTATATTTTGATTCAATCAAGATATGCAATTTTACCATTCATGTTATGTCAATTGAAGATCATTATCGTGGCCTGCATTCAACCGTATGTGAACCGTTAATTTCTAATGTTCAAGCACCACTCTACTCCGGCAAACTCCTCGGCTGTGGATTTTGCAATAGTTTGAATATGAAGAGCGAGCACAGAGAGTGGAGAAATGATAAAAACTAAGAGATAGATACAAGTAATGAAGGGCAATATCATTCATAATTTCGGATACAATACATTGAAGCCACTTGAAAATTACAATGGCCATGTCCAACGATACTTGGCACTGTTCCAATAATATTCGCTAACGCCTCCGGCAGAGGGCAATGAACATTAAAGTTGAAACAGAGGACGGTATTGGAAAACAGTTCCGACGATGAGGAAAATTTTGGAACAGTCAAATGAGATGTTAAAGTGGAGTTAAACTAGACTAACAAGTGAGTATCTACTCAATCGATGCCTCCACATCGGAATTCGCCGGTGGTTAGATGATTGAGTTATTCATGAGGAGGCAATAAAACGTAGTTAATAATTATATAGAGTAGAGAAAATGAAAAAAGATATCGCGATAAGACCATTTAATGAATTCGATTACAAAGTTTCAAAAGACTTTTGTGCTTTTTCCACATTCTACACACTTTCTTCTGAGGGGTTGGAAAAGATAGTCTGTGGCGGTATTTTAATAATATTTACTGACGCCTTCAGCTGAGGGCGCTCAGAAGATTGCGAAAGGGCGTTGTGAAACTCTACTGTCGATAAAGATGAATTTATCAGAGAGATGGAAGGTATGCAAGTAAAGTTTAACGAGGCTTATAAGTGAATTTCCCGTGAATCGATTCTTGTACAATAGATCCTTCCGGTTGTTAGATGGTTGGGTTATCTACAGTGACGCGTTGAAACGTGATGAATGACGAAGCAGAACAGGATGCTTCGATAGAAAATAGTGTACGCCATTTGAAAATAACAATCTTCATGTGTGAACTATAATTAGTGCTTTCTCTAGACCTACATTACTCGTTAAACGTATAACCTATGACATTTGGCTCTTCAGGAATGCATAGTTTAATTGGGATAGTATTGGGATTCTGTGTGAGTAAAAATTATCTGGTGTGAAATGATTGAGCCGAATAGACTGATCGTAAGCCTCCGAATGCAAGAAAAATTTATGAACCGATGGTGACAACTCTCGGTAATTTGAGAGAGCATGCAACAATGCATCGATGCTAGTTTAGATTCTGAAAGCTCAATCTGCGAATTGAATTGGATTACGTTTGAACTGAATCGATCCATCAATTTTTGAAGTAACAATTCGATGAGTTGGGGGAATGTGATATGGTGAAAAAAAAGGAAATTGACGTACTTTTTCTAAAAAATTCTTTTCCACAGAACAATATGTCATGAAACAATCTTTTTTGCGCTTCGTATCAATTGTTTTTTTGCTGCCCCAATGAATCGAATGCTCTGTTGGTTTGTAAGGAATAACAAATATTTTTTTTTCCGGATTCAAATTGGATATAGCGCATAGGCATAACCTAGTTGACATTGTTTCATTCGTGAACGAATGAAATATCTAAACGGGTTGTGGAAACGGGTATACATTGAACACGCGACGCGTCATTTCATTTCTGAAAATTATAGATTTATGGAAATTGCGAGAATGCGATTGGACGCCGTTGAAATGCCACTGCATGTGAATATATATTCATCATTCGGATTTTTTGGTCCAGTGAATATCCATATATAGATTACCAAGCGAGCTGGCATCGAATTGTCTTTTATTATTCAAATCACTTTAAATCGATGCTATGACACAATTTCCATTCTAATTCATTTCCACTCTATATCCACATACATATAGAACAATTGTTATCATATTAATTCGACAAAACTGTCAAATAACGAATTATGAAGCATTCATGAAAATAAACGCAGAAATGCACTCGAACACATTTTGAAAAGTGTCGGGCTCTATGCTATTTTCAATGTACCATCCATTTTTATTTATAGGAAAAAAAAAAAATAAAATGACGCCCCCAGCGTAAAATTCATTGGTCTGACAACAGCCAGAACATCGATTGGATATTTTGATTGTGCGCGCTCTACGTGATGCCTCTCGCAACAAGCAATGCGAAAGTGAGAGGCAAAGTGAGGGAGAGCTTGAGGAAAAAGAGGAATTCTGATCGTCGTCATTCGCACAGAGAGTGTTTGACAGTCTGACACGAGTGGACAGTCAGTTTCCGGTCAACGCTCGTTGATTGCATACACATATATAATAGCATTTACGCGAGTGCTTCAATCAAAATCAAATGCTATGACACACACATCAATGTGTATGTTAAGATACATATGCGTTTCGATAACCACCCACGCCTAATATTGCTTTAATATTTTGACATTCATGGATACTTTTCACCAGCGAAATATTCATCACATCCACGATATTACTCACAGAACTTATTCATCAGATGGGAAATCACCAACATCACACTCTCTCCCTTTCTCTCCCTCTCCCATTATGACCAACAGATTTCATTTGAATTATTACTTTCAGGTTTGCCCCCACAGCTCATAGAATTAGATGTGAACTCTGACCAGTGAATTCGGGTGGAAAAATGGTGACTAAGCGAACGACGATAACGAAATTCTAGAATTATGGTGAAACGTTACCAATAAATTAGATCTGATAACGTCCATGTCCAGTGCTTTTTTCCCCAAAGTGATAGAGACCGCGTCCAAAGGTTCATTGAACACCGGATAAAACATCAGTATCAACTGAAAATCGAGCTTGTGAATTTTCAGCTCAACGCGCAACAGGCTCTGGATATTTTCCGCAGAGAGAAGAGAAGAAGTACGAACAATCCGATATGAAAGATCACGTTGAAACCTGTCACAATACATTTACATTCTTCGTTCTTCTTTTCAATCGATTTCTCCATATAACTGATGTGGATGTGTATCAACACCTTATCCTCTGCATTTATTTCGTTTCGCTTTTCATTCTTTTGGACATTCTCACCAACAACTTTCTCCATTTATCACGTTTCTGGAATTGACACATTGAAATCCATGATACGATATTCGCCTTGATTCAACCAACAGGCAACTTCATATCCACTGATCTACTTCCAGATCGATGCTTATGATGATTCAGCCATCCTTTCCCTCTACACTCTGCTGCAATTCCAGGCCTTTTTTATCGCTTCCCGCAGCGGTTCACCTTGCGTTATCAAAATTCAATACTAACCTATCACCATTTAATTCGAGGGTCAACTAATATTGATGGCAATAAAGTAAATTTCACATGTGAATATCCAGCGTCGTTTGCACGTGAAAATTCAGTGTTTTTTTTATCGATTGCCACCTCACTACACCTACATCAGCGAGTAGTGAGAGCACGGTAGATTCACATAAAACTCCATTGCACGTTGCTTATGTAACTGCTATATAGTCGTATTCGCAGTAGCGGTAGTACTGTGTGGGTGAATCTGTGGTATTTATCATTCGACAGGGTAGAAACGCTAAGGAAGAAAAAGAGAAACAGAGAGACCGAGATCCCCTTTTATATCACCTAACATACGATCGTTTGAGAAATGAAACGGTATAACATTTCCAGGGTGATTTATTTCTTTTTTTTTTAACTATGTAGTTCCATTTTATTTCTTTCCTCTCCATTCTCAATGGATGAGGGCGGAAATTGAAACAATTGATGTATCTTTAGTCAACATGACAGCTTTAGTAAGAATGACAATAAAGATGTGGTTGATTTGTAGATATTTTCTCGACAATTCCAATCTTTTGTCTCCATTTTATCTCATCAACTTGATGTATGATAATAATTTTGTCGAGAGATGTTTACTTTTCTATCGTTATCTGTAGTCGGGACTTTTTTTTCGCATCCCACGTTATTATTTACTTTGTCAGATTTCTCATAAAAATATCCGATGTCATCATTAATTTAATTTTTCTTCTTTTTTTACTCTTGTACTTGAGTGTCGGAAAATTGGAGAGGAATATAGCGATTTGATAAATTGCCTTGAGACAAGACTACCTCATCTTCAGGTACCGTCTCCCAGTCTCAATAAGCTCTCTAGCGATCGACAAAAGCTTTTGGCGTGTGGCGATGTTGCATCTGTTATATATATATTATATAATACGTGCAGTAGTTGGATGTTGAAACGAAATTCTGAAAGTATGAGAGAGAGATGTGACGAAAAAAACCGCATCAAAGTGCAAAGACGTCGTGACTTCAAAGTTTTTGAAGCAAAAATATATACATTTTTTTTCCACTCTCACCACAAGTATGAGACGGAAAAAAGTGCCATCTCCAAGAAGGTAAAAAATTCCGCTCTAGTTTTTTTCTTTTCAATCATTTATACATTTTTCCGGTTTATATATAAAAAAAAGTTATAACTTCATGAACGAGTCACCTTACTTCATAGTTTTTCATGTTTCTGGTCTAAATACATTCAAACATGCCTGTGTATACTTGCTGAAAGAATGAAGAGTGGTATGAAAAAGGTTTTACGCATTCACCCCTTTATTTTTTATTTGTCTCGCACTCGTACTCATATTTTTGCATACGGAGATGTAAAACTTTTATGTTACATTATATATTCATAAGGAAAAATCACTTTCTGCATTTATAAATTCATATGTGTGATTTTTCTTCCAATATGTCTCGCAGAGTAAATGCATGAAGAAAAAAGAACAGAGAATTGAGGGATGTAGTAAAATATGTTGAACAAGAAATGAAGAAATTCATTATTTTCTTCCAGTCTTCGAACAAATCAATTTCCAATAAACTTCACCACTGTCATTTCCTCCTTTCGTGGAGAAAAGTCCTGAATAGATTTATAAATTGAGTTACGAAGTTATCGGGACGCCATCGTGAGAGGGCGACATATGCGTACCTACAAGATTGTGCAGTTGAGATATATTTTTTATTATGATATATAAATCAAAAAGAAAAGGGGAATTGAGTAAAGTTGAGTTAAGGGTTTGTCCAATAAGTTTCCATGTACGGAGAAGTGTGTGTATGTGAGAATATAGGGCCAAAATGGAGATTGAGTAGGGTGAGTTTAAGGAAAATCGTGGAGTGAGTGCAAATTGCTTGAGGTTTCCGGCAACTGGTTCTAATTGAATTCCCTATTGAATTGAACTTCATACACTGAATATATAAACTGTGTATCTATATTTATACACCTATATCGGATATATATATTTACGTGTCGTCTCATCGCTCAACCGTGTGGAATATTGGCTCTTTTCACTGGCGTTCTCTCACTCTCCTACTCACTCCCTCATCTTTATCCGATGAAACGTGCTAGCACAACCTCATGTGGTTTTTCATCTGTGTGTTATATGAACACATCAGTTAACTTATCTATTGAATTTCATTTTCTATAATAGCATCGACAGAAAAAAAAGAGCAGAAATAAATTTCACCCGGATTGTCTGCGAGTTCGTTTTATATCTTTTATTTTGCCTTTCCTATAGTGGTAAACCGATATAATTCAATTTGTCACTATGCATAACGGGATAATAAGAATATGAGATTTTATTTAATTGCTTTCCATTGTGCACAGATACAATAAAAATACGAATAAGAACTGAAACGAGTTCATGAAATATATTCAACAGGAAAATTAATTATCGCACTTTCAAAGGAAGGTTATAAATGAATATTTGTTCAAGTTCCATTTTCATATGTTGGAAAAAGAGATGAGAGGAAAAACTCTTTTTATTTTTATTTTTTACAATTGTGTCATCGTGTCTGTACATCCGATATTTTTTGAGGACTAAAATTGCACTCACTCGAATATAAACAACACAGAGATGACAAACAAATTTGAATAGATATTTTCATACCATTTTACTACTATTTTCCACTTTTCCACATGCACTACTGTTTCATCATCATCATCATCATTTTGTGCTATTCTTTTCTTTCTTTCTCTCCGTATAACTTTCTCCCGTCGACACCCAGTTTGCCCGGCAGAATTGCACGCTACATCCACCTCACCACCACACTAAGTTAACTGCTTCGCGTACAGGGGACGGCAACAAAGAACGAAAACAAAATGAAAATACTTTACAGTGAGTAACGGGTGTTTTTGTTCGTTAAAATCCAATTAAGTGACTCGCACTTGCCATACACGATGATGAAGAAAAAATGAATAAAATAAAGAATCATTTTTTTTCTTTTCTTTTTATGTTTCTTTTTCGTCAGCAGAAAAAATTTAATGTAGGTCTGTACATGTTTCCTCACTATACCAAATAGCAATTAATCATAAACACAACGCCTTTGCATTTTCTCAAGGGAAAACTTTTCCTCGCGAAAAAATAAATTATGGAACAGAAAAAAAGTTATTGTTCTGCCTTCCAAGACTCATAGAGGAAGGAATTCGAAATGAATTATACAACGTATAAAAAGTCCGCGCTGGACCTCAACTTCACCGAATAGCAATCGACTTTCTGCACTTGCAAAAATTTAAATATGAATGTCATTCCAATGTTTTTATAATGTTTCAATATTTTCCGAAGATAAAATAGTGCATCACATTATGAATGTATAAAAATCGAACTGGAGAATTATTGAGTACAAAGATCCCATACTTATTCACTATTTTCATCGAATATTAAAACCAGTTCAATATTTCGATACCTCGGGGATGAGAATCCTCAGAGATATTTTCGAGTTTCACATCTGCGTGAGAATTTTCTTGTCGTTACCAATCCTCAATAAAATATCAATGCAGAAAAAGCTGTCACACCGTTAACGTTCACAACTGATAAATTCCCCGTAAGCTCAACGCTAGTCATAAACAATAAACAAGATAATAACAGAAAATTCCCATCGAATTCTTCACACATCGTTGCAATTGTTGCTGCAAAATAACTTTGCAATTTCACCATATTAAATAAACTAATGTCATTTGTTGGGTAGAGAAATTGGAAATTTGTTGAATCCAGCTTATTCAAGCATTTAAATTGTATTTCAGGAGGTATTCACGTAGCAATGCGCGTCGGAATATACAAGCAAGAGGGAAATTCCATCACGACATACACCAGTCTGATATATATATTTATATGGAGCAACTTGCATATATCTTTCTCTCTCAGTTCCTTCCCCTCGTTCGCTTTCAATATATTTCAACGACAACATCAACGCCGCACCAGCTCAACGTCGTCTCAATATTCTTCAACAAATAAACGAGGATTTTCATTATCTCAGCATGCACAGTCAGCCACGAGAGCTTTTCGCCGCGCCACTTACTCTTCACCCTATAAAACGCAACTGAGTACATTTCACCTTCAAAGTTCAACATAAAAATCAAAAACAAAATAGTTCACCACGTTCATCGTTGGTGAAGGATATTTTTTTCTTTCCTCACTTGCACAACCACCCACAATTTAATTTGGTTAAAAACACAAATCCTTCTACAGAGTGATCGCGTGAATCTCCTCCTTATCTTAATAAAAACGTCGGTGTAATCCGCTGTAGTTTACGGTATATACAGCATTTGGATTTGCAACGAGATAATAATCCAAACGATATGTGAGTGTGGAACACGAAGCCCTCAACACTGAGGTACCTCCACACACACACACACACACACACACACACACACACACACACACACACACACACACACACACGCGCGCGCAGATTACTTCCAGATCCGTGGAGCGAATCCAGTATTTTCCAAGTTTTTCTACAGATATTGCTGCCCCTCACATATACATCAACGCGATATGACATGAAACCAGAGTATCCGGTTTCGTTTTTCCTCTCTTGGGAAGACTCTACAAGGAGAGAGAAACGCGTTTGTTTCGCCATTACTCTTCATCCCTCACTGCTGTTATATCTACATGTACATGAAAATATAAAGACAGGCGTCTCTCTATCCCATATCTTTTTTCTTTTCACTTCTGTTCCACTCGTCTTGCGACCAATTTATACCTTTTCTCTCGTCTCAACGTTCTATTACGAACCTCGTGGAGAGCGAGATATTTAAACTCTCACATTCACGAGGACACTTGAATCTTCAAGCTCAGACACAAAACAAACAGAGTGGAACGACAAATAATGAAACTGAGAAAATAGAGACAAGGCCGAGTTTTCGGTGAGTACTGAAACAATTCTTCATAAATTTTATATGAAAGACATTTTTTGGACTGTTGATAAACTTTCACAGTTCGATCCGGCGATTAAAATCATTATTTTCAAATTCAGTGCATTATTTTTAGATGTGGAGAACGTCCTTCCAACTGTAAATAGCATCCAACATCGTTGAATCGAATTACTTGGATAGAAGGGAACGTTGAATATCGAAAACAACTTTTCTGATAACTAAAACTTTATCATTTACGATAAAATATTGAATAGATTCATCTGAATATTTTCAATGCAGAAAGTTTTGATGAGGAAGATGAATTTTTTGCTCATGAAGATGAGTGAGAAGTTAATTCACTTACCGATGCAAATGGCAAAATTCAATATGGCAACCAGGAAACCTCTCCTGGCAATCAACCTGAAATGCAAACAGAAGTTAATTATTATAATAAGATTAAGTTTAATTCGGGTTACAGAGTCTGGACTATGTTGTATGATATATGAGGGGGAAAAAGTTCACGAGGTGAGAATAGTGTATGGTGTGTGCTCTATTAGTTCTGGTAAAAGCGCAGTGCATGGATGTTGAATAGAACGAGGTGAACGCCATCTGTGCGCTGACCTGTCACAAGCGTTAATTAGCTCGAGCTTCGTTCGTTGACTAGGCAGACTTAATTGTCCACGACAGACCACTGCCTTCTTTTCATCCCCTACTACTCACCATCCACCATCCAATTCCGCTTTGGTTACCAGCACATATAGAACACTATCACACACCTTCATGAATATTTCCTACTCTACCACTCTATGCGCATTTTATTAATTAATTTTTTATCTTTATGTTTGGAAGGGAAAAAAATTCATAGTTTCACCACTACCCGCATGTTTGTCGCATAAGAAAAATATATAATGAAACGTAATTATGTGAGGAGAAAAGGCAATAAGGTAATAGAATTGTGACGTCGATGACCAAAGTAGTTTGGAAATAATTTACCAAACGTAGAAAACATCGAAGTTTTCGAATTAACCAGAGAAGGGTTTCGGAAATACATTAAAATGGTGGGAACCAGAAGGACCGAAGTTGGTTAAGGGAAGAAAAGTGCTCACGAAGCGGAAAATAGAGTAGAATGTACTGCTTAGAGAGACGTTTGAATGCGACAACACGCCCGTGCGGGAAGAGAGATGGAATGAAAGAGGAAATGAAAATATCGGGTTTTGGCTTGTCGAGTCAGGCGAATATAGAGAACGTTACGGAAAACCGGCTCGTGGGCAATCCAATCTGTGTGGTCGAATATTAAACCCGAGAATGAAATGAGAAACTGCATATACACAAATCAACATGTATATATATATATATATAAATAGCTTTCGAACATGTTGACATGAAGAAGCCAATGGATTTTTTCTCGAAACGAAGGATAGATAAGTCTTGTTCCTCCGAATCGATACATTGAGAAAAATTAATGACTTCTGATGACAGGGACTATATTATGCTTCAGTTCTGCATTTTCCTTCATCCTTTTGTATCAACTGATTTCAATTCACCGTGCAGCTTTTCCCGCCGTTCTTTGAAGCGATAATCGGGCCAACGAATCTCTCAGTGCAAACTTTCTTGTTGAAGTTTGTAACTTACCAAGTAAGAACCGAGTGGGGGAAAGAAAATAGGCTTGCAAAACGGTGTGAAAAGAAGTGCGTATGGTTGAGAGTAGAAGTGGTGCGGAATAGTTCGCCAGCTTTCAAGAAAACGAAAAACTTTCTATACATTCAGATGATTCTTTTGTGTTTGGAAGAGGAAAGAGCTGAACTATTAGTACCCAATTAAATTATCACTTTTATATATTCTTATAAATATAATAATGAATTGCAGAATTTTTTTCATGCATTACAGAGCGTTGGAATGCATTTGCAAATAAGATTCCTGTGCCGCCAACTGGTGGTGCTTTAGGTATCGCGCCACGAATAGAGAACAGCGTCGCACTTGAAACAAAAGACTGATTTAAATTAAATGCTCTTGCCTTTTCTCTTGTAGTTGTTCACCATGTCTTTTCCCTACGGTACTACCTCACCATCTTCTGCTTACAAACCCCCGTCTTTCAATATTATCATCATCCTCACTTTTCTTTGTCTCAGTCTGCCGCCATTTTTTACTTTTAAAAGTAATGCAATGGTGCTTCCAGCACTTTGATTATTACTGTGCGCGACATTTTGAACATTATCACAATACGAAATTAAAAATAGAAGACATTCTGTTGCAATGAACAGATAGAAAATCTCTGCCTTATTGCAGATTGTTCCATTCTTACTATCAACCCTAAAATAAATAAAAGGAACAATGGTAGAACGAGGAACAAAGGGATTTCCAATATTGCAAACGTAATTGGAAAAGGTGAAGCAGAAAAATGGAGGCGGTGGTATTTCGTGCGTGACATAGAGAAGAAACGGATCGTGAAATTTGACAAGAGCACCAACTGGTGGAAAATCCTCCTGAAGGAATGGACTTATTACGTGACAAGATCAAATTAACGACGAGCAATCGTGCCAAAATAATGCTACGGAATCGTTAAAATGGCGTCACATCACAGAAACTATTAAAAACATTCGAATGCTCGTAGGGAAACTAAAAGTTTGTAAACCTATAGTGGAAAGTCAAAAGTTTTTTGGCGATGAAAAACTCATAACAGCCACATGTATATGTGAAAATAATGGAAAGTAAAGAGGAAAAGGAGATAAATAAAAAGGGAAAACGATTGTCTCAACTGGTAATGGCGGACACACGGCCAACTTTTGGCGAGTTGTAGTCGTTTAGAGCATCTGTCGCAGGGCCACCTCGACAAGATGGAGATAGTTTCAGGTTGATAGGAAGAGGCTGGCAACATAGCTCCGTATAGGAATGAGAAGTGGAGGCAAGAAGATGAGAATTATACAAGCGATTGTCATAGCGAAAGTTAGCGCGATTTGTGCAACTGAAATTTGTGCTCGCATCCTCGCTTACAGGTTTGCTCCGTCGCACACATCTCCAGTTAACTGCGTTCAGGTATGAGGATTTTCGTATTTACTCATCTACAGTTGCTGCTTTGCCCATCGTCTACCTGTGCATATCCTCCAAGAAGTTATCATGCGACAGATAGATTTAATGCACCATGTACAAACTCAATCATACACGAAAATATATGAACTCCATGGCTATTGTTCATGCGAGGGAACTGCATTTGGTGCATTAGCCAGGATTGAACAGAATGAAAGAAAGTTCCAGTCAAAGGGAAATAATGAGTTTAATTGTGAATTATGCGAGGAGAAATTCGCACGCGGGCGGATTGAAACAAAAGCACTATAACATTATTCCCACAGACAGAAAAAACAAAGACGTCATTACATCATTTCTCGTTACAAGTAAAAAGACTATTGGATTATTCAACAGTTCTTCCCTTTCCTTCTCTACTTCGTAATTACAACTCATAAATGGAATAGAATTCGTGTCTCTTGGACATGAGAAAAAACTTTGATATAGCGGAGAAGTAATGAGAGTTATAAATCAGTTGCTACAACTAAATGGGAGTGAATAAAAAGAATAAACGCGTTGATGTAGTGCATAAACGCATTACTAACGCAACACTGAAAGCGTTATAGGGCAACACTGGCGCTATGTACCGCGCCACCATTTCTCTAAAGCCTGTGGTGCACCCACTAATGGATGCAATTAAAACGTATAATGGCGTACATCACGCTTCGGGGATCGTGTAGACGACGGTGCCGTCAGTATGTGTTCATGCATGTACAGTAGTTATATCAGTTATCAATTTGGAAAATTTTGGAGATAGGTGACAATATAATTCACAGCAAAGTTGGTTATACTGTCGTAGAGTTAGTGTTTGGACATCGATTTTCCGGATATATCTGCACTCGGACAAAATGGCGCTGGTCACGATGGATCTACGTCGGAAATGGTTACGACCAAAGCTACCGGACATTCATGTTTACAACTCTTGGCTTGCCAGCACTTCAGTAGGTTGATAAGCACGAGGACGATGAGGGAGCTGGTGAGACGGGGAAGAGAAGTTGGTTGTTCATGGCAACCCTCCTATTCGCATTCTCCGCTCTCCTTCTGTGTAGGTGTATGATTGTGTGAAATTTTAGCTGGACCAGCTTGCGCACAAACGTTATAATCCTCTTTGTACACAGTGTGGAATACAGCGACGTTCCACGTTCAACGCAAGGGAAAAGTTCGTTAACCGGAATGATGTTGGGTGAAATGTGAGAGTAAAATTTGAATTTAAGGGAGAATGAAAAATCGCAGAGCCGACGGTGATGAAACATTGAGAGTTGTATAGTTAAGAACAGATATATCTCACACACTCTTCTCTTTCAATTCTGATTTGAATATCAAAAAAAAAAAAAAAAGGTTTCAATGCAAAATATTTTTCATCACCTTTTCCGCAAACTTTTTATTACAATAAAGTTTAAAGTGCGCCAACATTTTCAGAATATTTTTTTACGCCACGATAGAAATCCGGGCAATAGGAAATTTCCAACGTCAGTGAAGAATGAAGGGAAAATATTCATGAGGGAGGTCTCATAAAAAATACTTGGTCGTTATACGTAGAGCACAGCGGAAAACGATTATAAAATTTATAATTCACGGTAATTCTGACGAAAGAATGTTCAATGAGTTTCCTCTGGACAAGAATAAGTTGATAGCGTGGCTACTGCCCGGTGATTTGATGTTACATCTCAGCATTATGAATGATTCATGGCTTTGGTGGAGAAAAAAAGTATGCAGAATCGCCGGTTGCCATTGAAAGCTGGGCCAGTGCGAGGCGTACCCGGTGCGCATCGATGGAGCTTTATTAAGGGGTTTGAATGTGATCCGCTTTTCCATTGAGATTCGAAACTCCACCTTTTGATGCCAATGACGGAGGCCATTATCGAGGCAGCAACGGAGCAGCGGTTTATCGGGTCTTTGGCTTCTACAATTCGTATTATTATATATACATACATAAGCGATGCCACCACACCCGCCGGTCTCCCCGTTCACTCACAGTTTGGTAGGCAACGACGATGTCACGGAACCGGAAACCCCACTGCGTCGTCGGAGAACTTGGAAGGTTAGGTGACAGGATAAGAATGGGTGAACTCTCTACTCGCGTCTTGGATGTATGTGTATCTCGCTCCTGTCTACAACGAACAACTTAAAGCCCTGGATGTCGATGGAGCTACGACAGGAAGGGACGCGCACGTAACTCAACTTTACAGAACCATTTAAAGGCTTATTATGAAATTTCAATAGGTGCATGGATGCAATTGTTATGATAAATTGAATGAAATGAATAATACGAAGAAGCAGCAGAATTCAACACTGACACATCATAATACCCACAAGTAGGAGCAACAGAATTACACAACTAAATCACTGATGAAATGGTTTCAATAAATAAATTATCAAAAATTTCTCCGTCCCACGAGTTCACGAATCTCAGTCCTGAATGAACATATAGTGAGGGAAAATTACCGCAAAATTCTGCCAGCAAAAAGATAATTCCAAAAAACGAGAAAAAAATAAGGCCACGTTTTTATCACCCTCATCCTTCCTTCCTCTTCAGTCAATAGCCATAGGGATTACACGGTTAGAATTTCTCCAAAGGATTTTGAAGAGTGCGCTCGAATATCCGGCAATCCAGGGGGCAAATCCTTTCGGCAACTTCAACTAGTTCAAGTTATATACCAGTTCACATTGTATATGCTCATATGAACGTACATACACATCTCAGATCTATAGAACAGTGAGCTTTTATAAAGATATAACTGTATGCAAGGAAATGAAATAGAGCAAGTGAGTTTAATGTTGAGCAAACCCACGGGTTTGAATTTCATTATGGCGATTACGCCCAACCTAAAATCTCTCCACTCCCTACACGCAAATGCGATATGCTCAACAATGTTCAAATGGAAATAAGACATCATCGTTATAAAATAATAATCACTATCTATGTGGAAATTATTCAACGACTTTATCGCACGTCCAGACATTCCATCTCTTCCATGTTGTGCTATCTTCATTTCACTGAGATCCAAACTCTTTCTCTTGAAACACTTTTATGTAGTGAGATTAAAAAAGTAAAGATGGCAGATGATAACCCTACTTGAAGTACAAATAAGAAAAAAACTTGCGTTTACCGAAGTAAACTCATCCAGAACTCTATTGGAATAGTTTACCATCAGCATATAGATCGAACTTTAACAATTAAACTTGGTATATATAATCCAATGAACAAACGATGATTTCTAGAAAATTCACACATACATTTGTTAACGGTATGTAAATAGTTATGTGTGTGAATGTTATAATTCGCGTAGAGTCACACGTGTTGGCATTTCCGAATGAAATGGTCAATAATTTGGCTAGAAAAAGTTGTGCGGAAAATTCGATAGGGCTCCTTCTAGTAGTCCATATATGAATTGATGAATTGAATAATAATATTGAGACGTCTTCTAAAGAAGTGCGTTCACCGGTGCGTACCGTTAGCTCTATGCACATACCACCATGAACATGTAAATAAATCGGAACCGTTGTGCACGTTCTGGTAACTTCCTCCACTTCGCACTCATGACACTTTTGGATAGGTAAATGAACGTGTATTCTAACAATGAGTATGAAACAATACCTCGCCTGCCACACTATCCAACTAACAAACGTGACAATCGTGGATATCTCATTCTTCGCTACTCCTCAACACTCATCTTATCCGGCCTTTGTCACTACAAGATCTCTTGTAGTCGTCAGCGTTGTGGTGGTATGCTCTCTGACTGTGCGCTAAGTTCACCAAAGTGGAACAGATGTAAATTTGAGGGTGGCTTCTACCATCGCCATTACAACTATCTCTTCACTTTTGTTTCTTGCTGCTGGGTGCTTTCATCTGTGGAATGGGTGTTGGTGAAATGGCTCGAGGGTCTTATGTAGACTTATGTAACTGAGATGATGACTTTCTTGCTAAGTAATGAAATTGCAATGGGAAAAATGGATGCAAAGACCGTTCTAATCAGAGTCATGCCAAGTAATAACATTTTTCTGCTCATTGGTGTAATATCACTGTCATTGAACAATTGAAATTCATGTTGATTACAAGTACATGTTCTCCTTCCTCATTTTCCGGTGAGCGGATACGCACAGAAAGTTTTCAACTTTCTTCACATTGAAACATTTGTCCAAGAAAAAAAACCTGATTATGTACTTGAATAGATATCTTGGTGTATCACTTGTGAGTATGTTTTCAGCAAGGAGTAAAAGTGATGACTTTCTACGGCATTGACACTTGTTCTATTCTCATTCATTCCAAGACAACACACACCCGGCTAATTACTGGAGCATCATAACAGCACAAAATGTGACCTGATCTTATCTTTCCTCATTGACATATTTTCATATTTTTGTCTCTATCTATAGTCATACCATGTCCTCGCACTACCTTCATTTTTATGCCATCCAACCGAGTCAAGAGTGTTCATTTAGTTCATGCAAGGATCCTCCACGTTTGTCAACTACGAAAACGAGAAAAAACAATGAGGACCTCCTGACCCAATTCTGCAGGAGATATCCTCCAAGTTTCCAAAATTTGACAATTCGCACTGAAAATTTGTAATGATGTTTGAGGAATGACCCTTCATAGTCAATGATGATGACGATTCTTTAGTTCACATGGAGAAAAAGGAAAGAGGGTAGATTAATCAATGAATCAAGCCATGGACAACCAGGAATTGTAACCATTTGATGTGATAGACCCTTCTTTTACAGCAAACCACACTATATAGAATTAGTACAACTACCAGAACCAAGTTTAATCGATCAAGCACACGCTATCCATTCCGAACATTCTCATCAGTCGATTCCCACCATGACATCCCCTCTTACCTCCCGTTCAATAGCTCTTGGCTGAGGGCAGTGTGCACGTTAACCGCACGATGCTTCGTCCCACACTATGTCTACTCTTCTACAGTGTGGATGTGGTCAAACCAACATGCCCAAGCTACATTGATTACATAATCGGAAACTGTAGATATAATTGCACTATCTCGATCGTCAAATTCCGAATTAATCGAACTAGATGAAGATTCACAAACTGCGAATGGTCCAGGATTATGTTTCGAAGTGGAACTGAGTAGATTATTCGAAACTAATACCATGTCTACCATGTTCTAGGTTTTTGTTGGATTTAATCAAGTTGAAGACCGAGTATCATTCTAAATAACCTACAAACCCCATGAATTCATGATGGCGTCGGTGGGTAAATGCCACAGTGGTGGACTATCTCTTATGCATGGTATGCGGCCCTCTATGTCATACATAATCATACATAACTCATGTAGTGTCTGCCCAAATGGCCACTTCTCTCTCACTCTCCCTCTCTCGAGCACACACAATGTGGCAAGCGGCATTTACATACGTCCAGTTTGCCATTGCATATGTGACGGTACATATTTATATATCTGTATGCACATTCGTAAATGTTTGTATACTTGCGGTGTCGTACGTCTTGTCCGTGGAACGCGCGAAAAGTACATTCAACAAATCTTTTTTATTCGTACCACTGAAATGACAACATCAATTCACTTCATCTTGGTGATTAATGGGCTAGGTTTGCATTTATTCTAAATATGCAAAAGAATATTCAGACCGAATTCAGTAATACACAACACAAGTCTTCAAAGATTGCCCATGTACTCGTTTAATTAAATTTAATGTGTATTTAGCGGATGTTTGGGGATCGCAGCATGTCATACATCAACTCACCCACCGAAAACAGACGACTGCCATTTCATTCACCACTAATTAATTAATTTTAATGAACGAATGAATGGAGATGAATAATTGGAAGAGACTGATGAAACTACACGTGAATTCATATGTGGTTTTTGTGTTGATTCAAGACAGTGAAGTGTGAAAGGAAATGGATTGTTAATTAATTTACCATACTGTATTCCAACTACATAAGAATTTCTTTGGGTTATATATATAGTCACATACACTCATTCACTCACTCACAGTCAGACACAATAAAACAATGAATATTTGTTGAGATTGGGGTTTTTGATTATAAACTACAAGTGCTATGCGTCACAAGACAAAGAAAAGTACAACATCACCAACCAAACCTTCACTTTATCCCTCTATCTCTTTCTCTTTTATCTCCATCTCTTCACAATGAATCTAACTTACTCGCTATACATATTTCCACTACGCTCTAGAGACTAGCACCGTCGATTGCGCAATCTAAGAGAGCGTAATCGCGGGGAATGTTTCCGTACCGCGCGCGCCATTCCGAGTTCTCTATTATTACAAGACCAAATCTCTCTCTTTTATTCATTCCTTTCTCTCATTTTTCCACCATCATTATGATCAATTATATTAATCTAGAATATTTTCTCAACTACCGTCCGTGATATCATTAGTAGGAGAACAATTCGGAGATTTTCCTTTTGTTTTATCATTCTTTTATGACTCAGTTTTTCTCACTGATGCATTTTTATATCGAGAGCGCCTTCGAGACTTTCACCGATCAACAGACGACGACCTTGCTCAGTGGAAATATAATAATATATCACATATCACTAACAGCAGTATCGTCCAGTTCACAAGTTCATTCGTACGGTATTTATGCATATTCTATATCTCAAGACAATCGTCAGAGAAGATTCTTTTGTAGCAACAAAATTAGAGATAGTTCATATGAATTGCGGAATGTATACAACAATATATATTGTTGTATTCATAATATTTTCAAGAAATAATTCACGTTCATAATTTAGTGTAACTATGAACTTATTGATATTTTAAATGTTGAACAGTTGGATGCAACTTGATAATGAGGAGAATTCATTGGTCATACTGAATAACGGGAATCCCACCTGTTCCTTCGTCCGTTGTGTGACACGTTCGCGCGCATTCCATCATTAAACATTAGCGGTTTTATTAATATACACAATTAAATATGCAGAATATGTTCATGTCCCACCATGTGTCATTGAGTAATTTCAATTTATCTTATTAATATTCCATATGAATTATTATTTTCGATGGACTTTGAAGATTCATTCCTCGAAATAAATGACTCTCATCATATCGATGAATAATTTGAATGACAAACTCACCAATTGCTTCTCGACGACACTGACCCAGACATTTTTTCACTACGTCTCGCTTGTTCTTCGTGTACCCTGTCTGATCTTCCTTCTTGCCTTTCTCCGTCACCCTCGAGAATTTCTCGTCCCACAGAAACGAAATCACACGTACTCACTTATTCATTTTCATAAAAGACGCCCACAAAAATTAGAAATTACACATGGGAATGCCAAAAAATAAAAAGCGAATCATTTTTCTCTTCTGATTATTATGAAATAATACTTTGAGTTACAGAATTGCACCTGGATCAACCGAATAATAAACTGTACAGCTTGGAATGTTCATATGTGTGTATGAGATCGTGTATTCATTATTTTTCAAGATGCTGTAAGAAGATGAATGTATCGATGGTTTCACACATACACACACACACACACACACACACTCACTCACTCACGCGTACACATGCACACACGATGATTGTTGACCGTTATGGGAGAGGAATGATGAAAATACAAAAGAGTAAGAGTAAAAATACGACGGCGATACTATAGAACATTGGAATTGGTCTTTATTTAATCAACAGAGATGAGTACGTTCACAGGATCGCTTCCGGATCATTTTATTTTCATAAATATCCCTCTCTATTAGATACTGAACACGACACAAAAATTTTGGTACAGGAATGATTAATTCACACCGTCCTAACAGCACAGCTCGTGACAGACTAGCGAAATTCACTGGCTACGTCACAGCCAGACGTGAACAACGCGCAAAATTGCTGGGGTATGGCAGAAAGGGTAGAGCACCGGCGAGCGATCTCATTTGCTTATCGACATCCCCACCCTCTCTATTCCAGGAGTATGCGGGCGCACTTCTAACCAATGAAATTGCTTTGATGTTGGCGGGCTAAATTGAATGACGGGTTAGTTTTCTTTTTTTTTTTTTTTGTAAAATTTATTTTCATTGTGATGAACATTTTACAGATAATGGCGAATGGTGCTTGTTCGCATGAACTCCTCTTTTCGTTCTAGTTTTGAGGTTATACATGTTCAAAAAGATTGGATATGTGGTCTTCCCACCACACTTTGATTGAAGAGTGAAAATGAGAAAACCATCACTAATTCCATTTTTTCTGTAGTAGGTTGTACGTAATAAAAGCTAATTAAGCCACGGGAGGTCGATAATTAATCTATTTGTTTTTTCATCTCCAATCTTCTATAGGCTATATTATGTACATACATATTTGTTTATATATTCATTTCATTTTATATAGGTGTACGAGTGCAGTGATTTCTCAATTTATATCTGCATTAGCATATTACGATGCGAAACATTGATGGAAAATACTTGAATTCAAGTGAGGGACTGAGTCTTAGGGATTCATATTGTTACATGGATCGTCGGTTCTCATAATAAATGGCGAAGGAACATTCTTTAAGAAGGTAATTTTATTCAACTTGATTCCCGAATATTCTCTATCTGTATTTTTTGGCGATACACATTGAAATATTTGATGATCGAGTTATTCTTTATACGAGAGAATAATAAAATGTACATAAATTGCATGAAAGGAACTAAAAACGGGGATAAGAATTCGTACTAATTGGCGATCAAGAAAAGAAAATTGAAACAAAGTAAAATCTAGTTTTTCGATGGATGAAAATAGAGAAAAATCAATGAAATCGAACAACTTAGTCAAAATTGGTTTAAAAAAATGAGATAATCTCCAATCTGATTTACCATCAGATCACTTATCACTCCTTCATTTCATCATTTTATTTTAATTTTCACACATTCACTTTTATTCCTCTTTCTTCCCAGTCTTTCCCTTTCTTCCATTTATTCATTAAATAGTTATTGATTCTAATGCTGACAAAAATAGACTTTGAAAATAGAACGATCGTTAAAACGTAAATGATCCACGGGTGCTATTTTTTCTCATCATTTCTCACTTGACTTCTTTTGTTTACTCCATCCCTAAATTACTACCACACAATACTCATTCGCTCACATAATAATTCTCTGTCACTCTCATATTTTTCACCGTGGATTTCCAGATTCGACGGAAGAGATCCAGAGTTCTCAAGAACTATTCTGCAATTTATTAATCAACGGTATAAATAACATTCAGAGATCAAGAAAATTATTAATTTCATTTCATTTGGAAAAATTATTTTCACGCGTTTAACTATTTATCTTCATTGCCAACTCCCTTCTGAAGACTTAGACGTAAGTGAAAAGAAAGGTTTAATGAAATTATTTTATTTGTTCCATTTATTAATCCGTTGTCAGTTGAACCGCTTTTTAAGGTTTTGTTTTTTCATTTAAACAATTATTCGCAAAATTATTTCATTCTCTTCATTGATGTTGTTTCGCATTCCGCCATTTTCTTTTTCATTACCTATATTTAAATTATACCAATATTTATT
>JABMBR010013823.1:0-50319 GCA_018881525.1 Meteorus sp. PSUC_FEM 10030008
ATATATATATATGTATATATGTTCATTCACAATGTATCTTCTCCTCGAATAGCAATAATTATTTTTCGTGGTTATATTGCGTTTTCACGATCTCTGATCAACTGTGTTTGAACTTTGATGCGAAAAAGGCCACGGACAGAGACACGAAATGTAATATTGTGGAAATTGAAGAGAACGGCCCTTTTTTTGGGGTTAGGACAACCCACCCAAGGCAATTTTCAACCACCAACCTCTCACGTTGGGGGAGGGAGGTGAATTGATATTAACGTGTGTAGATGTGTTTTGTATATATCACTCCCTACAGACACGAATTACGTGCAAACTAAACCCCGTGCCATAGAGAGAGCCCAGGCCACTCCATCGTTCCTCGCCGGACACGAGCGCCATTGCCACATCTCTGCCACACTCAGTTCTTTTTTCTCCTTTTTCTTTTTTTTCTTTATCCTCTTGTCTTTTATTTTTTTTCCCCTCACTGCGAGTTTCGTTGTCTATCTTTCTTTTGCTGGTGGCTCCTTCCCACACGCACACAAGCACACACACGAAGGGACGTACACACATACATACACAATCTTTTGGGCCCTTTTTATCCCCTCTTCTCATAAACGTTTTCCTTTATTTATTATTATTTGTCATATCTTCAACGTTGTCTACAAGATCTTTTGTCCCTGCAAATTTATATATATTTATTGTACATGTATGTATATGTAGACATGCATGTGTGGTTGGATGTATACACAATAATTGGTCACTTCTGTCCTTTTGTATTATTCCAGTCCAATCACAATAATTTTTGACAAATTGAATTTTGTTTATTGGTTAATCACTGCATGGGGATATTTTTCGTTGCTTGTTCGATTTGATTCGATGTTTGTAGTAATGCGCGAATGGATGATAGAATAATTCACATGATTGGAATGATTCTACAGAAGTAAAGATGGGTGGAGGAAGGGGATTGACAAATTATTTTCATCAGATGATATAGTACTCCGATACACAAGGAAAAGAGGTTATATTTTCGTTGTAATAAATGTGAAGTGAGGAACGTGTGTTATTGAATATGGTGAATAGAATGTGTGGCGGGTAAATTTGAAATATGAAGGGAGGAAAGATTGTTCCGTGCAAGTACACGTCAACGAGCCAACTGAGGACAGAGAGCATCTGCCGTTTGAGGTCTTCTCTGTTCTCTCCCTTTTGGCGTTTCGCTTTTGCGCTCGTCGCAGTCTTTCACACGTACATCTACATCATCCGCTTGTTAATGTATAACCTCTCTGTCTACTCAGCGATCTGTCTCACCCGCACTCAAATATTTCGTGTGCGTTGATGGTGCGAGCCTTCTCTTTTCCTCTTGTTTGTGGAGTGGTACGCCGCGTTCGACTGGTGCGCCCCCTGTTACACCTCTCTCATCGTAATCTCAAGCGTTCTCACTTCAATGTACGATTATGCGATCGTGTCTTCTCTTTTGGATGAGACGAATGAATGGGGAAAACGTGTGCGCGCGCGCGCAGTGAGATTATACTACTTCCTTACGAATTAAAACGAAATTGTACGGAAATAACCGATCCTGATGTACACGGAAAAGGTACATAAGAGTAGGGGAATCTGTGAACGCATACAATCGTACGAAACATATAACAGTTGTATATAATCATTTTCGTATGTGTATGAACGTTTGTGGGTGTGTGCTGCGCCCCCGGTGATCATACATACTCACTCACGCACTTCCCGCATTACACCACACACGATTCTTGAATAAAATTCCATTCTTCCCTTTCTTTTCGGACGCACTACTGCTACCGCGGTGTGTGATTGTTGGAAAGCCGGATTCAGACGGCGGCAGAAGCGCGCGCGCACGCCACACTGGAGCCCAAGTTATTCATACGGAAATACATATGTACTTATATATATATGTCACATTTACGTATGTGAATGCATATAATGCGCACAAATGTGATATATGTGTTTTTTTTTGCGCAAAAAATGCGTCCCATGCTTGCCTCGATTAATCGAATTATTTATAGTAAAATAGATGAAAATTCTCAGGTTTCTTACAGGGAAAACTATTGCAGTCAGCAATGATTGACTGCATGAATAACTATCTCACTCTTGAGTTCATTTTGAAATCATTCCACTGAATGCAAAAAGTTGATCAATCGCTATTTACAGGATGACATTTGTGTTGTTCTCCTTGAATGCGATACAAACCTGTTTTACCATCTACCGGAAACAATAATAATTCTACATAATTCCTTCATAGAAAGAATTGCAATATTCAAATATTTTCACTTTCGTACAGTCGTTTGGGCGGTGAACAATTATAATAAACGATTCCATTATAATGATGTCAAATTGGTGTTCCTATTTGTGATGCTCCAGTGATTGAAATGAGAATAAACCCGCATCGATAGTATTGGTGCGACATCTTTCTGAATATCGATTAACTTTACCTTTTCTGCCTGAAATCAATCAATTCCGCCTTGGTAAATCTGCAATATTATCTTGAACATATAAATACATACAAGCACAAACAACATTTCTTCGCGATAAGATAACTGTACAAATGTCCCAATAGAAAATACAACAATACATCACACTGGAGCTCTTGTTCTTTTTTGTTTTTCTATATATCTCTTGTCTTATCGGTCCTGTGAGTCTGTATTCTTTGATTCGTTATTCATTTCCCATTTAATTTCTATTTGATAATCTTATCTGGAGAACAATGAGCGTCAGAATGTAGAGGTACACAGAATACACAGAGAGGTCGCGCGAACGAATTGCGCGCGGTGAAGCATTCAAAAATACCCGGGAGTTATCGAAGCATCGCGATTCACCTGCCGCCACCTTGAAAGTAAAACATCTGCAAAAGCAATCTCATCTTGTCTTTTTCTAACGACTCATACATACATAGATTTGGCTTTTCGTTCGGATCGCACCATCTCCTTCGATCTCATCTGCTTCGTATTCTCTTCATAGAACATTATACTTCTTTCTTCACCGTTTCGTAAATTATTAGTGAGTGTATTACATCGCATCAGCGGGCAAAGTTGTGCTCCCGCACATCGCCCTCAAGATGCGCTTCCCCGAGCATGGAAATTAATCAACCTCGATGAAAGTCATATATTCTATTCAGCGGAGTGAATACAGGCATCAGTAGGACCTTCCACCCTGAGCTAATGTATACATTGACTTTTCCCTTGGCTGTGGAGAAATAAAAATTCATTAATAGACAAATGAATGAATAAATAAACAATTGGATGGATATGAAATAGGCATTGATGGAGGAAATAATTGAGGAGAAGATGAATTATGCTAAGATGTAGAAAATTTGAGATTCTCCAAGTGTGACGATTCTCATTTGTTCGGATTCGTCGATATGTTGCTGTAAATAATCATTTCAATCCATGTTTTTATATTGCTTGCATCATAATTGGAATGGTGGATGACATCGACATGTGAAGATCTCAATAATTATGACAAGTAAAAAACTCTTGTATTTAAAATACTCAACAGAAAATTCATTCTAGTGAAACGATCTCGTTCGCCAATGTAACTGTATCATCACAGTACTCAATATCCAATAATTCAACTAGTCAGAGACCAGTTATTACATTGATAATCGATAAACATTCAAGTACACATTTAGGCCATCCGTTAGCTCACATTGTTTTCGTATATATCTCTATCTCTTAGCATCGATCAGTCCACATAAATGTCCATTCATTTTGTTTTTTCCTATTTATTCATGACAATTCTGTGTTTATACTGAAGATAAACTTCATCTTCATTATTCGCTTCATAATCATCACTGTCACTGTATCTGATTGTTCTCTTGATGAAAACTAATGACGGCAGTATGATAAATTGGATGTAATATTCGATTGTTTTCTTGACAACTTGTTATGTGTGACAATCGATGGATACATTTCATATGAAATCTCCCTGTGGAATAACACGAATATTGTGCGATAGTCAATTAATATAAAATGATGATAGATAAGAGAGAAAAGAAATGTAGTGGAGCCATGATGCGATGGGCTTGATTAAATATTTATACATTACAGTATATATTCATGTGCAGGCGCAGGCGTGGATTTCCTAACTTCAACTTCTGGTATACTGTTCGAATATATACAAGTGGAAGCAACGGACAACACATAGTTGTGCTTAGTATATTTCAATCCTTACACAATACACATTTCATCCCTTGTTCAAAGTCTTATTAACAACCGGCCATGCATATCGCTGCAGAATTTACGATGATAGTCGTTGCAATTTTATTTCAATTCGTGAACGCACAAGTGAAAATTAAAATGGGTACATAGACTTGTTTGATGTTTTGAGAATCATTATCATCAAAAATTTCAGTCATTGTTCTACTTTTTAATTTTTTTCAACACTTCTATGTATTTGATATTTATTTAGGTGATTATTTATGTTTTCATTTGATTTGTTCCAGTTGTAATTATTGAGAATGCAGACATACAAAATTTGGGACCATTCAATGATGTTCTTCTCGACGCTGAAAAAGCTGCTGGGGGTAGTGATATTATCAATGTTGAAATAAAAGGAGTGCAACTGGATCGGGATCATGTTGCTGAAAGTTTTGAAGCAGGTGATTGTTATTTTGTTCTATGCTGATGACGGAAAAATTCTCCTTGAAAATTTTGTAGAAAAGTATTTTTGAAGAAATTTCAGTCTTTTGTTATGGAACGGAGAGGGGCGTGAAATCAAATATAATCTTCATACTGGAGTTCTAAATAAACATATGAGCACTGTAAATATCAACTAATAATGAGAAAAAATTAATCAGATGAATTTTGATGATCCAAGAGTAAAAATTATATTGGGGAGGTAGAAACATCATCATGATATACGTTTTTGAGAATTTCTGGTAGGAATTTAAAGTGAATGATCATAGAATTTTCAACATCAGGAACATTTTGATAATTTCGAAGTGATCTCGCGTCTCGGAATTCAATCTGTAACGCAACTATGAATCTGTGATTCAACGAATGATACAAATCCAGAACAGACCAATTTTTGGACTTGAATGATAAAAGTGTTCCTCAACAACCGTCATGATTCTTCTGTTTGTCCAAAATCTACATCAATAAATTTCGTTTCTGTTTTTACAGTGTGTAAAGAGTTTTTCGGTGGTATAACAATAATTTTGGACATGACATACACTGGGTGGGACAAGGCCAAAAATCTAGCTGCGACTAATTCCATAATTTATCTAAGATCGATGACAAGCATCATTCCATTTGTACAATGCAATGACGATTTACTACAAGAAAAAAAAGCAACTGATGTTGCATTGATATTCGAATCGGAGAGGGATCTGAATCAGTCATTGTATCATCTCATTGCAAATTCAATCACAAGATTAGTTGTCATCGATGAGTTATCTGAGGGAACTGTAACTAAAATACGCGCAATGAGACCAACACCATCATATTATGCATTATTTTCATCAACTGCCAAAATGGAGGGATATTTCAACACGGTAATTACCATGACATCTTACAATAAAATTATTATTTCATCGGGTCTCACAATTATCAAGGGAGACAGCTATCAGAATGTCTCTCACAGGACAATCTTCCACGTTATTGCAGCCCTCTAAAATATTCTCGATCTGATTGTATTCCCTATAATCAAAATCAAAGAACGAATCATTATTTCCCTGTCTCTCATTTCTTTCATCTGTTCTCGATCATTCAGGCGTTGCAGAGAGGCTTGGTTGTAAGAAACGACACTTGGCATCTCATATTTACCGACATGAATTATAAACATTTTCGTTATATCAATGGAGATGATAATCTGCATAATCCCATCGTTATATTATCGATGAATCCTAATTTTTGTTGCAAACTATTGGGCCAAACGTCTTGCAGTTGTCCACATGACATCCAGGTAAATCGAATATACACTTCATTGATGATTCATTGCTCTGATTTTTATAGTTCCTATCGAATTTCCTCGTACTTCAACGACAATGTAATGAATGTAGAGAACTTTTATCATTCGTAGTGATAA
Organism: Meteorus sp. PSUC_FEM 10030008; assembly: GCA_018881525.1. Lineage (NCBI taxonomy): Eukaryota > Metazoa > Arthropoda > Insecta > Hymenoptera > Braconidae > Meteorus > Meteorus sp. PSUC_FEM 10030008. The sequence continues at coordinate 6,037 of JABMBR010013823.1, forward strand.
AATTCCCAAATCTATAGTATCACACTTTTCCATAAAATTTCGCATAAGTATTGGCTTACTTCATTCAATCTATGTTGTTCCGTAAATTTATTCTTTTTTTACAATGTGTAGAAGTCCATCTAATGCAGTTGAGGATAGTGATCCTTCTTCTGCCGCCGGAAAGTAGCACACATTCCAAATATTTCTTCAATTCGATTCATTTTCCATTTCTCTCCCATCAACTCTTATTCATTAAAGTTATTCCATCAAATTGAATTAAGTAAGTGACAGCACTCTTGCTCCCATTTATAATTGATGAAACGGTGCAGGGAGGGTTAAACATTGTCTAGACGCCATTCCTCTTTGCAAGTTACGTAATAGGTTTAGCATACGAAGACATCCACGACTTGAAAATAAGAATTTCCATCACGAGTCGGTGAAGGTATCTCTTGATTTCACGTGCACTCTCTCCTCCCCACTCATATTTCGGACATGAAATCTGTCTCATGAACGTTATGTCACAATGCACATCATCAACTTGTCGATCAATCTTTTATTTTCCATTTTTCATCATATTGAAGTGTTATAAATGATCCCAACATGTAACTCAATTGTTGTTTCGAAACAGATGTTCAACAAGTTTATTGAACGAATGATTTTCTTACTGGTGGCAACTCTGCGTGACGTTTACAAATCTGGGGCTGACTTGGAACCAAAGTCTGGTCGATGTAATACAGGCAACGATACAGCATCTGTTGGACAAAGTGCAACTATCAAAACTTTCAACGAAACACTGTTCAATGTGAGTATAAACCCTATAAATTTTCCCATTTTATTAAACAACCCGAAATTAAATTTTTACATGGGTGATTGACCATCCTTTTTATACTTTGAAGAATATTGCGACGGACGAATTATTTGATTACAACCCGGACAAGATGATGATCATCTATCGTGCTGTTATCGACATTGAACGTCTTGACAAAGAGCGAAAAGTTCAAATGGCTAATTGGACAATGCGGGATGGTCTTAGAACACCAGCAGGATCACAAATACGGGCAGCAAGACCTTATTTCCGTATTGGAACAGCTTATGTATGCATTCAATGCAATATTCGTATGAAAGGATACAGGGAGAGGATGTAATTGTTGAACTCTCTGCAAGTGTTGAAATTACATTTGCAGGCTAAACCTTGGTCAACAATAAAATTGGATCCCATTACTGGACAACCAGTGAAGGACAAAGATGGGAATGAAATATGGGAAGGTTATTGCATTGACTTCATTGAAAAGCTAGCAGAAAAAATGAATTTTGATTACGATCTCGTAATACCAAAAGATAAAACATTTGGAATTAAATTACCTAATGGTAAATGGAGTGGAGTTATAGGAGACCTGGCGCGAGGTGTAAGTAACCCAATCGATCCATTCCAACCAATGAATCATGTCATTGAAAAAAATTATACACTGCAAATTCAAGCACAATAATAGAATATTCAATATGATGATATGGAAAAATATACCAGTTAATAATCTCTTGCAAATATCAATCGATTCGGCATATTTTATCAGGACTTGGATATTCTCAGGGATATGTTTCGATAATTCTATACAATCTGAAAGAAAAGGCAATTACAGGTTAGGTTCGAATAGAGAATTGAAAACAATGATATGAAAGCTACAAGAACTCTGCAGTTTATTGATTGTGAATTTTATTGGACAGAGTTTACGAATGAATATACAGCTCCTGTTTGACAAATCAGCTTAACCGTTAAAATTCAATTGATTTGGTGCTCCAATTGAATCAATAACATTAATTTATCGTCTTTTTAACCGTTGAAGCAGAAAAAATGAACAGCTGTATGGAATAAAGTCTTGTGGAATAATTGGAGATATGAATAAAGTCATACTCTCCGATTGTTAGGAGTTTTTTATCCAAAAGAATTATTTTCTCGATATCGCTGACTAGTTTCGGCCCGAATAAAAATTTTTGTGATGGAAATCTTGTCCACTGCAAAAATGATTATGATTATTATCAATTTGATGATTCTGACAAATTGAAATTGCGTTCTGTGACATTTCAATATGTTTGTCATTTGGCTGCAACTTCACAGCACATTTAACTCAGATCGATAATTCTCGATTGTTCCGAGCCGAATAATACTCGTGGTCTATGCTCACAATGATATTGTGAATATGTGCGTCGACTCAAACGCAACCTCCTAACACTTTTACGCTCCTAATACAAACCAAGACGACATTGTGAATTTTACTAAAGTGTCGCGTAAATACGACAAATACACTTTCGTAAATTCAACCACAATAGTATTGTAAATATTACAATGCAATGCTGGGCAAAAATGGTGATACCACTTGTTCGCTTTTCATGTAATCCTGGTAATTCTCGAGTCAAGTCTGACCGAGTTTGATAAATTCTACTGCTTCGCACAGTAAATTGAACTACACGACACGATATGTTCAACTTGTCGTTGATCTTCTCAGTTTGACCTGAGTTTTTATATTTCATTATCATTCAGATTCGTTAACGCAATGAGTATCTGTCAATTTATTATATCATCGAACCTTCTTCTAATGAACGAAATTATAAAATCAAGAATAATAGTTATCGACTCACAGGAAATTGATAACAATATCAATCGAAACAGTTTGTCAACTCACAAGAAAATATGGATGTGTGAAACCGGTTTCTGGAAGGGGCCACAAAAATGTGACGATTCTTTCTGCAAATTTGGAAACCTAAATTTCTTGAACACGAACATAAAATGTTCAAATTCTTTCTGTAATTTGAGGTGTAAAAAACAAATTGCGAGTTTCATCCTTGACATTCCATCTCTTTATGACAAAGAATCACGTCTGTCATTAAGTTGATAATTTTTTTAGTCACGCAAAACAATAAATTCACACACTTGATTAATCAGTAAGTTGAATGTCTTTTATCATATTGCACACAGTATTGATGAAGCAATTGGTATGGTAATTATTGGAATATTAGTACTTACCTACTCTTGAATAGTTTCAAAGATAGAAATATCTTTTATATATTCCTGATCCATTTATGACTCCTACAACACGTGTTCAACGAAATTCTACTTCAAACATATAATGAACAGTATATGTCATACAATGATCAATTGATTGGTGGCTATCATATTCAATCCGTCTATTCGTAGTTCTTCTACCTTGATCTATAGAAAACGAGATAAAACTTCTATATTCACACTTCCATAACCTCCGTGTTTCCCTGATAATCTTCTTGGAGACTTTGATCAAACTTTGTCAATTTTACAAAACAAGTATAGAGGAATCACTGGTAGGAGGCTGTAACGATGATATTGTAATTTTGCAATGAAAACTGTTGGGGAATATTCCAGGATAATTTATAATCAGCGACGTATTATCAATCACCATTCTCAACACAGGGGCAAAACTCTATTGTAACCCAAAGATTATTCAAATGTTCAATGTTTCTCAAATATAAAAACGTTTTGGTACATCACAGATATAATTTCCTCAAAATATCAACGTTGATCTCATTTGTTATTAACCGATCAATGTTTTTTGTTTGATATCATCAATCAAAGATAAATTTTCATGTCTCCCCACCTTGGAACATTCAAAATTGAAAATACGTTTCATTTTTACATTTTGTCGCTGTATGAAAAAACTGGAGGATAATTTGAAGTTGTGTGTGATGAGTCATCTCTGTAGAAAATTCTTCCTTTTGTATCTATAACTTTCATGCTCGCCTAATACACATCTGAAGAATTTTAGTCTGGTGATGCCAGAAACATCTGAGCAACAAGCAACATGAGTAGTGGGAGAACACATACACACAAGCCAGTTACTCCATGACACTGATGTATCAGCACACACAACTTCGAAGTTCGAGATAAGTTAGGTTATGTCTTCCCGAACATCTCTACTATCCTGATACAAACATTGGGGACTTTGATCAAACTTTGTAAACTTAACTAAATGAAACAGTAATGGCATTACCATTTAGCATGTTAGAACCAACCATCACAATGTTGTTAATTCTGTGTCTACACTCTGTTCACAAATATACACAATTGACACTACTCTTATCTCATGTACTCCTATTACGAATCGCAGGAATCTTTAGTCACTGCAACTAAATTGATGTGGTGATATCAACCAACATATTCTGTAACCACAATATCACGGAAGATCCGTAAGAATATGTTTCAATATGAGTTGATACAATCATATTTGAATGGAATTGCTGCGCAATCTGATGATGTTCTTTCGTGAGTTGGCAGACACTGATGAAATTCTAGTCTCATATGGAAAAATCTAAGGATTTTATTTATTAGATGTTTTATCACATGTGATTGGGTCTCACTATGCCTGAACATTCTTATGTAGGGAGTTGCACTAGCCGAAATCAGTTCCTTCCAAACCCATTCATGTTCAACCATTGATTCAAGTGATACTTTCAACCACCAATCTATTTGATTTTCATTCTTAGGAGACGGACATTGCTGTTGGTGCCTTGACAATGACTTCAGAACGTGAAGAAGTGATCGATTTCGTACCGCCTTACTTCGAACAATCAGGAATTCTCATAGGTATGAATTTGCTTATGAAAGAGACGTAATCAAGGGTTGAAGCACACCAATGTATGGTACAAATGTATTGATATGATTTTGGTATTTACAGTGATGAGAAAGCCTGTGAGGGAAATAGCCCTATTTAAATTCATGACAGTACTAAGATTGGAAGTTTGGTTGAGCATTATTGGTGCTCTAACAGTAACAGCAATTATGATTTGGATTTTAGATAAATATTCACCATACAGTGCTCAAAATAACAAACAAATTTATCCGTATGCATGCAGGTTAATATTCTATACTTCATTGAAAAATAGATGATTCGCCCAAATGTTCGGAAATGATGGAAAAACCTCAGACTATTGAGTTGAATGTTATAGGGAATTCACATTGAAGGAGAGTTTCTGGTTTGCTCTCACATCATTCACTCCTCAAGGTGGTGGTGAGGCACCGAAAGCTTTATCGAGCAGAATATTGGTGGCAGCTTATTGGTTGTTTGTTGTACTCATGCTGGCTACATTCACAGCTAATTTGGCTGCATTTCTTACAGTTGAGCGAATGCAAGTAAGTGTTATCATTTGTTATATCGGCGATTAAGTTTCGAGATGATCAGTTTTCAGACATCTCCAGATCTACTTTTAGTTTCAATACTTGATTGCGTCCAACGTGACCTTCTCAGTTTAGCATAAGGCTGTGTCTATATATCGCTTGTCATGGGATTGATCGATCATTCTTTCTTCATTATCAGGCACAAGTTCAATCATTGGAACAATTGGCACGACAATCCAGAATCAATTACACTGTCGTTGCTAATTCTAGTGTTCATCAGTACTTCGAAAACATGAATAAAGCAGAGGAGAAACTATATCAGTAAATATTATGAATTCTATCAAATGATCATTGGATAATTGACTGAACGTTATTCAATTTTTTCTGTCCAGAGTGTGGAAAGAAATCACCTTGAATAGCACCAGTGATGAAGTAGAGTATCGAGTGTGGGATTATCCAATTAAAGAACAATATGGCCGAATTCTTCTCATTATTTCAACAGTCGGACCAGTTAAAAATGTGTCAGAAGGTTTCAGGAAGGTCCGTCTAATTCTATACATATTCTGATATGGCATTATCCTATGTTAACTACGATTGCAGTTAATTTTCATTGTGATTTTATTATTTTGAGGTGATTGAAAGTAAAAACGCCGAGTTTGCATTCATCCACGATTCGTCGGAGATCAAATATGAGATAACAAGAAACTGTAACCTAACCCAAATTGGTGAAGTCTTTGCTGAACAACCATATGCTGTTGCTGTGCAACAGGGTAGTCATTTGCAAGAGAACATAAGTAGAACGTAATGTATCGTTGTTTCACATTATTTTCTACACTCGGTTGCTCTGATGAGAGAAGTATTGCCATATTCATAATCACAGTGGTATTTGCTATGGATTGAAATGATGAAATGTTTCTGCGAAATGCTCGAAGATGAAATTTTTGGGCTAGTCAAAGGTCCATTTTAAAGTTCGATGGCTCTATACAATAATACTCTCTCAACGGAGCTCCATCAATTATGAACTGTTATCCATGAAATATTATTGGAACTTCAGTTTGAAATAAATTATTGGAAGTTACGCGGAATAAAGCGTCACGTAATTCTCAACAGGATTCTAGAATTACAAAAGGACCGATTTTTCGAGAGTTTATCTGGAAAATATTGGAATAAATCAGCGAATGGAAAATGTTCAATTACAGATGAGACAGAAGGAATATCGATTGAGAGTTTGGGTGAATATTGAAGCTATTCGTTGCATACGGAGCGATATGAAGATATTAATACACTTCTTTACTTTCATAAATTCACCCATCCAACAGGTGGCGTTTTTATTGCAACTCTTTTTGGCCTCGCTTTGGCAATGATAACCCTTGCAGCTGAAGTAGTCTATTATCGTCGTCGGAATGCTGCTCAAGATGAAGCAAAGCGTCAAGGAGCAAACCCAGATCGACCACATTCAGGAAACAAAACATTACAGCGTATATTATCCAAAAGTAGACTTCATCATTTGAAACAATCATCGAATTCCGTTTTTTTGGGGCGGAACCGAGGCCTACGATCCCGTGTCGCTCACATCTCTGTTTATCCCAGAGTTTTTCCATTCAAAGAATAAAAGAACTCACATCACGAGAACAGAAATTTAGGAAATTTATGAAACAACAAATTATCTCTCTTATAATAAAGAACAACATGAGCATTGAATGAGATAACTGTCTATCACTTTTTTTTTTGGAACACTTTTTTCTTGATATGTTTGACTTCGAAATTCATCGTTCAAGAACAAGAGTTTTGATATAATTTAAATGAAGAAGGGAAGAAAAGAAATAATTTCACTCCTGTTATTATCATTGTGAAGAAATTTCATCTAACTTCCGTGTATCTATAAAAGAACAATGCATGTCCAGAGTTTTTTTTTCTTCGTCACACGAATTTTATTCTCAGAGTGAAATCGATTTCTCCAAAACCGCAGATCCAATTTATACAATCGCATTCCATCTCAACTGGAATCTACAGAATAACAATTATATGTTTAATTCATCAAGTTATATTCCATGTCGGTGTTTATATTCAAAATTCTCGTCGAGTCCATTCCATATTCAGAAAATAACATGATAATCCGTGATGGGCTATATGAACCAACGACGACTTGAAAAGTTATACGATCGAACGTAGAATCATTTTTCAGAGCATATAAAACATCGAATCATACACAAATGTATATGTTCATGAACTGTCACGCTTCTAGACCACACGCCAACAATGACATAGAACTGTTGGTAAACCCGGCCATTGATCTCACATTTTCACTTTCACTTCGCCATTGTTTTATATCGTTCTGTTGATGTTTTTTTTTCTTTTTTTTTTCTATCACTTATAATGCTGAAATAGGCAGATAGGTGAATCTGCCGATCAGATTCGCATGAAGGACGCCAAAAAAAAAACAGAACAAAACAGTTAAATATACACCGGAAACAACTTGGATTCCTCATTTTTCATTCATTCATTCATCATCTCTCAACGTAAAGTGGTGAATAGTATATCATTACGTGAATCTATGTGGTATAAAGAAATAATGAAAGTGAATTTATAAACGATTTTTTGGTTGACAATTACGTGATTCGTGGTTACAATTTGCTCATTCAATGAGAGATTATTTTACCAATGACACGTGATGGTGTATAACGTGAATGGTGAGTGAAGGTATTATTCACTGCTTCATCATTGAAATCTATATAAAGTCAACGTTCGTCAGTCCGGAAAATTCATTTCATGGGAAAGCACCGCATTGTTCATCAACGTGGAACGTATACGATCTATTTTGATAAATCATTGAATAAGCATAAATGGCATCTTACAAGGTCAGTATAATATTTCTTGTCATCATAAAAACTCATCATCGTAAAATACGATACTAAATTTTTTTATGGAAATTTCCATTCTTCTAGACTTTTTTCATTTGCTTCGTCCTTTCAACATATTCAGTAGCTGGGTCACCAACATCGGTTCATCCATCATCTGGTGATGATTCAAAATTACGCGATTTGAAGAGATACAGTTTTTCTGATGATTATTTCACTGGGAGAGCTAAAAAGTCAACGGATGAACAACGAGAAAGCACCGAAAATTGTGAAAGTGTTGTAAAAAATGGAATGATATGTCAAGTTTGTACCGATTCTGAGACAGATGCGAAATATGAGTCGTGTTCTTATGCCTCACCATCTAAGAAAGCTCATGGGTATGAGAAGACTAAGAAAAAACCTACAAAATACGAAAAAAAAGATTATGATATACAATCTAAGAAGCAACAAGATCTGAAACGTAGGCAGGATGATGATGAAAATGACGAGATTGATGGTTCCAGCTCGTATTCAGGTTATCCCGGTCCATCTAAAAAATATGACAATTATAATGAAGACGAAAGTAGCTATGATCGTTCATCAAAATTATCAAGTTACATTCCGGAGTCTGAACGTATTTCTAAAGATATTAAGAAACATGAATGCAAAGAAATTGAACGAGATGGTATGATATGCATGGTCTGTAAAGATACGAAAACAGGTGGTAATTTCGAAAAATGCTCATTTTCACATCATCCGAAAGAAAAAGTTTATAAATATAGTACTTCAAAAAGTGTTGGAGCGCCAAAGAACAAAAATTCTCCCAAGAATAAACCCATCGAAAAGAGTCAATCTTATCGTAGATCAGATAGCGCTGAAATCAACGAATCTAAAGCCAGTGAAACTGCTGAAACTCAGCAGGTCGATGATAATGGATGTCGCGAGGTGATTAAAGATTCCATGACATGCAAAGTTTGTATTGATCCGGTAACAAGAGAAAATTCCGAACAATGTTCATACTCATATTCACCTGATGATGAACTTTACGCTTATACACACTCGAGTTCATTTGGAAAGCCTAAGAAGTATTCATCATCGTCTGATGATGAATAATGCGAATGCGAAAAGAAGAAACGAAGAATGATCGATTTTTGTTAAAATTAAGAATATCAGTTCGATTGTAATAATAAATTTTCTATCCATGATGTTTGTCTATATTTTTTCTGAATGTTGAGTCTGTTGATGATAATGAAAATTCAATGGGAAAAAAATTATGATTGAAGCTATGAATCGACTTCAGTAACATGAAGAGGCAGATTTTTTCTTTCTTTCTCCGCCAAAAATGTAGGCGTTCAGAAATGCATTTTTACGTTATGCACACCCAGATTATACATTTTCGCGTAGCGTATCTATAAATAGAGAAAATTTTGTCGGTCGTTGGATCAAACGACAATATCATTAGACTCGTTCGGAATTTGAGGTCAGAGTTTCATTCATGTGCTTTTTCATTCCTTTTTCTAGTCATCCTTATTCTCAAATATCAAACATCCGATTTTGTTATTTCTTCTTTTCCATTGCCTTCTCATCTGTGTGCCTGTCATTTCGACACAAAAGACCTCAATCAATGCGTCCAAGGTATTCATGCGCTTGTTTATCTCAAGTCACTAACAGTGAAACTGGGTCGCGCAAACGTGATTCTGCAATAGTACGAACGTGTGTAAACACACATACGAATAAATGATTATTGTGGGAGTCACGTCTCAAATTATCTCCACTAATAATTGAAAAAGGGCTATTTTTATGCGTTAAAATAATATGTCGCTCAATCTTCGTCTGATAATGAGCGAATGTTCAATATGTGATACAAATCATTTAGGTTATGATACCTTCATTGTATGACATCTTCGACCACTGGAAGGTTAGTTATCTCGAGAGAAAGGAACATCATAAAGTCTCCTTTTGTCTTCAAATCCATCTTGATGTACTGACGACTTCAGCTTCAAATTGCTCTTCGACCGTCTATAGAATGTTCAATGTAATTTCCAATATTGTTCATTGAAGTGGTGAAACCATTTGCTAAATTCAACACGTTTTGTAAACTTTCATTTATGCTACGCTTCTATGAATTACCAAGGTAATTGTACAGACAATTTTCAGAACAATCCAAATTTGACGAGGTGCAACTGAGAAAGTTCAAAAGTTGATTAAACACTCACGTCTATCAGTTCGAGTAGCATAATCTAGTGCATTAATTTAGCTCATCTAGGATGAAACTTCAATATTTTTCAACTCCATTAATAAATCTTCGACTAAAGAGAAACTGGTTCTTCCATGAAACCGCATTGAAATGTATGGGGTGCTATGAATATTCTTTCTGTAAAACGGTACTGGAGAATTTTCTTATTCCATATGATCATATCAATCTTATGCAAGACAGAATTGGCTTTTGTTCATCAATACAGCATTTCTTTTTATTTGAGTATAGTTCATCACCCATGTTATGAATCACTATGAATATACTTCATCGACAAACAAACAATAAACTTCTATCAATTGTTGGTCATCTGCACTAAACCTAAAAGATAAAAAGCGTCATCAAACGTATTGTACGTACACACGCAATATCACAACATTTTCTTACGCTCTCTATTTCATATCTAACCAAAAATATTGGTGCTCTACACAGCGGACAGCTCATCCACAGTTTTGCATTTCTCTCGCCCTCTCTTTATATATTCCTTCGTAGAGTCCACCTCAAATCGTTTCTTACTCACTATTTCTCTCTCCATCTCGTGCGCGGTACGCTCTGGGTCGTTGGCAAGTCATCCACAGTTGCGACTAACGCGCCTCACTGTTCGGTATTATAATTCGTCGGTATAATTTCCATTGGATCTTTAGTGAAACGAAGCAAACGGTTCGTAAAACAAAAAGCAAAAGAATAAGAACTGAAACGAATAAATAAATAAATACCGATAATTGTCAAAGACGAAGAAGCAGTAGTGTATGAAGATATTTTTTATTTTCACGTTACACTTCCTCGCACATAATTTATTCTCGCCACTCATTTGCTAAGGGACTCTCCTTGTTGGATAACGTTTCACCATGAGTACCGCCACGTTTGTCGGGTAAGAATTTTCAATTGATACCCAGAAAATTTCGTAATGCAAATAGATGACATTTACTCGATAGTGGAATACTTGTCGAGGCACCATTTTTACGTTGATAGAGTATCTCTGAAGTAATTACAGTTCGTCATTCTAATACTTGATTTTTTCATTGAAGACATCTGACACTCAATTGGTATTTGTCGTTCATTTTCTCACGTATTCCCATTAAAACGTCAATGACCTGTTGGAAAATCTCAAGAGTCTACAAATTGTTTTAGTTTGTATATAGTTTCATATACTGTTGCTGAATTATTCACTGCCACGTGTGTGTTGGCTCTGGTCCTTATTTTCCATTTCCTTATTCACCTTCACATCTGTCTACCTGTCTATCTGTCTGTATGATGCTTATTTATCGTGAGTAGTTGTAATGCGTATTATTTTTAAAGAATTACTTGTCAGCCAAAGTCACGACTTTTAATTACCGTCAATTAATTCTACAAAATTATGAAACAGAATTTGCTTAATAATGTATTATTATCATAATAATCTAGGACATAAATTTTTGCCGTTAATCTAAATTTGTCTTCAATATTTGTAAGATGACGATTTTTTTCAAGTCATTCTTTTTCTAATTTTCAGTTTTAGTCTTCGTGTGTATACGTGTGTGTATATTTCATATGTGGTCGAAGGCTATGGGATGAAAACGTGAGATGGAAGACGGACTAAAAATAAAATAATCGGAAGCATTTTATACGGGACGTGTTTCGTGGCACGGGTCAGCCGCGTTGCTAAAATTAGTTGCGCTTCGCATATCTACTTAAATACATTTCTATGCTATACTATACGCTATAAAAATCGCGTCGACGACGACCGACCGTTGGCCGGGCTCCTGTATAAGAGAGGGATCGAGAGTGGGAGAAATAGAGTGTGAGCTATGAAATGAAGACGCCATGAAGACATTGTGGATGAATATATATTGAATTGCTGTAATAACATGTTCGAAGAGATACCACATGCAAATAAGAAAAAACAAATTACCATTGGAATTGATATTTTAATTTTAATTAACAATAATTATCTTGATGTACCGCACTGTTGTATTATACTTCAGAGATAGAGAATTCTATATTTTGATTCTATGAATTAATACCGAAAGCATTCTGATGAAATTAATTCGATTTCAATTAAATATTATCATTAGAAATTTTTTACTAACTCTGAATATTCCTTTTAATATTTGAAATTGTAGAGATGACATTTTAAATCTTCATCGAAGAAGATTAAAACAGGTGGAAGAATGAATGTCTAACATTCTGATTCTAGTTGTGTAGATTTATCAGTTCATTCAAAAATGTATTGCCAAATTTTCCATAAATTTATATTTCGGTTTTTTTAACAAGTTAATTAAAAACGGATTCGAAATGAGAATTGGAACCCTCCCAAATCATAAAACAATGTCTATATCTAAATATTTATGAAAAATTCATAAAGTCGTAAGATTTGCATCCAAAATTACTTTTCAAATTAAAATGTTCCTTTCATTGAACATAACAAGTTGGAATATTTATATTGACAAAGTTAACTAGAGAAATGATTATTTTAGAATGTCTGATACACATACATAAACATAACGAGAGAGATTGAAATTAGACTGAAAAATTGTAACGCTCAGTTGCATTGAACAATAAGTTTATAAATAAATATCGAAGTAGTAAATATGCGTGACCTTGTGGAATTTACTGGATGACCATCAAGAGGATTCCGTAAATGGTTAAAACCGGTGCCAAGGAAGGAGATAAAGATTCTGCGCTGTATAGAAATATACTTAAATATATGTAGGTTAGTTAAGCAATCGGGGGAATCCCCTTCGTCACTTTTCAAATGGTGTTCGAATGGATTTGACTCATTTCGAGACGGCAACATTCACACACACACGCACAACCATTCTTTATTTCTCGTTTCATTGCTTCTCACAGTCTTCTGGCTCCTTTTATACGATCTGACTTTATTGGTGCCACTATGATGGCAGTATTATATTTTTTTTTTTCTGTTACATGGAGCAGTTTGCGGGTAGTCTTTTTTCTTATATTTTTCTATATTTTATTTTCATGAGCGCGCTCTCAATTTTGCACACGCTGCTTTCAAACAACGTGTCTACTTCAAGGTCTTTTTGATAATCCCGATGATACTTGTGTTTTAGCTATATTGATCGGAGACATATTCATCATCTCTCCTTTTTTTCGCTATTCACTCATCGAGTTATGGATAATTTTATGTGAAGTTGGGACAATTTTAATGATAAATCTTTCTTTTTTCTGGGTGGAATATCGAATCCTACATTTTTTATGTTCATCAACACAATGTTAAAAAAATTTATGAGGATCATTGAGAGATTTATGTCGCACAGCTTCACAGGTCACATTTGCCAAGTGTAGAGAAGAGAGTTGGAACAAACAAATCACAAGCGCTTTCATCTTGATGAAGAATTAAAAGATTACAAAATTTAAAAAACAGAAATCTCCCGTCTTACATAGGCGAATTTTCTGCTATTAAACTTGTCTTCCATGTCCGCATCTTTTCACTTGTGATTCCTGTTTCAATAATTGGAAATTAAGTGAGACGGCATCGAGAAATTTATTTTTTCAAAAATAGATACTCAGAATATGTTTCTGATATTTGATATGTTTAAAAAAAACTTGACAATCACGAGTATTATTGAGAAGACCATGAAGTTGACAGAGACCATGTTATTGTTTCTTTATTATTTTTTGCACTTGATGCGTATTTATATTCCAATGTTTTTCTCGCGCTCTTTTCACTTTTTTTATTTGTATATGTCACAGCTACTCTGTATGAATACAGACCACTGTTATCCAAATTTATCTTGACTCATTAAGTATTATATATCATTGCTTTATCCTATACACTGCATCATTTTTATATTCTCTACCAGTTTCATTCAGAATATAAATCATTGCCTCAGAGATGAATCGAAGAAAGCAAGAAATCAGTGCAGATGAAAAACAATATCAATTTTTCTCATCATTCTTGCTCTGTTCAAACGATTGCAATAATTTGGATATTTGTAACACTTGAATTCTCATCTCTGGACACCATTCCTCGTCACGCTCACTCAAGTTTTTTGGCACTTCCACTATGTATATAGTTGTGAGCAAACCAAAACCGCTTAGCTGGCGAGTCTACTAAAACGATTTTATAATTCATGCGTCATCGCTTGCGCTCTCGTTCCAAATGTTTATATATATAAACATGTATTTACAACGCTGTGTTTTTTTCCATCTCATTTTCATTCGTTTTTGCCTATCAAATTTCTCTTCAACCCCCACACCAACACATTCGCAAACGGATGATAATGATTTCTATTTTCTCAAATAAGCTGCCTAGATATTTTCCATTGTCCATTTCGAATGTAGTAAATGCATTCTCATTTCCTTTTCTTATCTTTGTCTTCACGTTTCTTGATGATATTGAAATGACATTCAAATAGTATTCAATCCATTATTTATTTGAACACTGATAAAGTTGTGAGTAGTGATAAAGTTTACTGAAATTCAAAATAGATATTTCCTAATATAGAAAATATAATAAGTATGAGAATGTACGAATGAGTGTATGTTTGTGCGATGACTCATATGGAAGAAATTTATATTACTACTAAAGTATATCTTTCGACAAAGGTGCAGCACTCATCATCAGTTCCTCTCTTCATATTTTGTCGTGCTGTTTCTCTTTTGTTATTATTGGTGCTCTCAGACGTTAGATATACTATTTTATGCATTTTGTGTTTTGTGTTAGTGCTTGAGTTTTCAGAAGGAAACATCAACTTTTGTTGGGTGTGTTGAACTGTTGGGTTGTCGTGACAATTAATTCTGTAATTTATTGATGTTTTTTCGGTGAGTGAGAGTAGAAAGAAAGCAGTGTACAGAGCATAATGTTGACAGAAACTCAAGCATTCTTGAAGAGGTAACCAGTATATTTTTAATGAGGGAAGATGAGAATGGATTTCTTTGAATGAGTTGGAAACGATATTTATGATAAGAAGTAGTTGAATGAGAGAGGAATAATTTGTCCGAAAATTGTGTGGAGTTTCAGCCACTACATGTTCCTTGAATTGGCGAAACTTTAATTCATTTCTAATTCTGAGTTCTTTTATCTACAAGAATTTCTGGATGATTGGTCAGTACAGCAACTGAATTGTCGCCAGTTATTAGAATTTTTCTCCACATTTGATTTTTATCTCATTCAAAATTTTTTCGTCGTTCAGCTGTTTATGATTATAAACGTCACGATCACATATCGAATCACCACTACTCAAAATCTGCTAGATATTAAACATAATAGAAATTTAATCGTAAATTTGTTTGTTTTATTTTCCAGGAACGCGGATTCCTCAGGATCGACAGGTGAATAAATTTGAACGTCGACGGCAACGACGATTGTTATCTTCTCTTATGTTGTGCATGTAACAATTCGTTGAGAATACCGATATGATTGATTGTAGCAATGAATTCATGCAAATTGAATCTTCTCGGTTCGAAAGGTGAAAAAAGAATGAAAATATCTATAAAATATGAATTTCAAGTCAAACTTGATTCCATTAACCGCTTGAACAAATTTCTCTCATCAGAATTTTATTACTTACAACATTTCATTGACTTTCTCTGTGTCGAATTTCTGTTCGATTCTACCAAAGCATGTGAAACTATCATCGAATATCTCCGAAGATCGATATCAGCTTTTGGATTGACTTCCTATGAAAAATATAAGAAGATTCAATTGATGAATTCAATTAGCGGAAGAACATAATAAAGATAAGAAATGGAGAGCGATGCTGCATTTTTATAATATTTGCAGGATTCTGTCCCGCCCCACCGCCACCACCTCCCCCACCTGTGCCTGGTCAAATGCCAGCAATGAGGATTAATACAGTTGAGGTAAGAGACATCTTATCCTGAGTGGTATTCCAAGTTTGTCAATTCACAACGTCAGTCACGTCTTCATTATTCATACACTTTCTCTTTTTCGACAATTTCACCTGAAGAGTTTTCACCAAACCGTAAGTTATCATTTTGTTCCAATCTCAATACCAAATTGAAAGTCAAACATTTTTTCATCAAGCATGGATTGATTCGTTAAACAAACTAAGATTTCTATCGAAAAAGAATACATTTTTTGTATGATAGTTTTTATGGATTCGATACAGATCTCAGGGTTATATAATTCTTTGACCGACTTCACGAGAAAACAGAATGGAAAAAAAAATAATAAAGTCACACATTTTACATTTATATTTCCTAAATGAAGAAGACAAAAACGAAGAAAGAATAATAAAAAAAATTTGCGCCGTTATCACGTGGGCGTACAACTGAGACTAATGGACGACAGAGATGACGCAAGCTTTCGCAGTCTGCTAAACATTTAAAACCGTAATTGTGAGTTGCCAAAAGTTTCCACACGTTTTGAAGAACGTTACAAGAAAAATAAAGAAACATTGAGACGATGACGTGAACGAGAAAAGCACCACATGAGTTGGAAACGACTGATCTCATGTTATTCAGTATATTTATTATGAGAATGTGATTCTATTCTATTTTCACATCATTCCAATCGATTTTTTTCAGACACCAATGTCCAGACGATCGATGGTGAAAAATAATGACCCATATGAACCCCCTGCTGCAATACAAAATGCCATGATGACGAAAGACAAAAAGCCATTTACTTATACACCAGGTATGGGTGGTAAATTGGATCTCTCACAAATTAGAAGTCCAAGGATGGCAAGAAGAGTTGCAAAGAATGCAAACGACGAAGGAATTGAAGGGCCACCAAAGTCACCGCTTGCTGCTGAACAATCAAGACCAGTTCCAACTGGAGTTAATCTCTTTGTTCAACCTCAAGTTGCTGTACCAGTGTTTCCAACCAATATTCCACCAGCACCCCAGCCTGTCCGGCCACCACAACAGATCAATCGCGCACGTTCGAATGGTATTATCTATGTGCAATCGTCATATTTCAATTCTCTCCCGTATTTCACTCCCCATTACCAATATTTGGTGTTAGCGTACTCTCCGGAAGTGACAATGCATCAAGATTCAATAAATTTTGAAAACATGAACACAATTTTATATCAAGAATCCAAATTTTTCGAGTTTCACTTGATGGCTACACGATTTTATCAGACTTCAGAATGAAAGTAGAAATAAATTAATTACCACCCTTTCAATGTATTCTTGTCTTTTACAGCTAACGACCAAAATATCGAACCGATGAGACCCACAGTGAGAATCGAACAGAAAATACCATCCCAACCAACCACTCCTGACACACCAACCACACCGCCACAAATAACATTAGCTAAAGCACCAACACCATGGCTTCAGAATAAAAACAAACCACAAGAAGAACTTCCGGAATGGGCCAAAAGAAGTCCAACGAATGGATCATCGTCCACATATTCACCACCAGAATCACCTGCCTCTAGCGTACAAACCATTTACATTCAACAACCACCATCCCCCCCATCAATTCAACCATCACTGTCGAGACCCGCTCAACCGAAAGTTGTTCAGCAAGTGAAGCCCGTACAGTCAACAAATGAACGAATTATTCCACTTCAGGTGAGTGTCGTTCTTTCAATGTACCGCTAACAAAATCATTAAAAAATATTGTTAATATGGGTGAACTTCAGAAATTGATTGGAAATCAGAATATTCTTCTAAAGCATCCATAGTAGATTAACAGGAGAACCGTCTTCGTTCACACTCAGGAACTAGAATTCAATATTATAGGTGGAAGATAGACCATCCGTGTTCTCTGTGAAAATTGAGCCTGGGCATCATCAGTTGAAACAATCAAGTCCTCATCATCAACAGCGTTGGGGTCAACCCGCCAGTTCACCACAATCGCAAAGTCCTTCGGTAAATCGAGTTATTTCAAATCCACCAAAAACACTGCAATCGTCTAGTCCAGGAACTTATATTGTGCCAATAGTAGTGGAGGGAAGTAATGATAAAACAACCACAGTCATCAATAATTCGTATCAGCAACCTGGTCCTGCACAAAATCAAGTCAATAGGTACTGTCAAATATTCATTTCTTGGATTGTGATCGCCTGAAATTATGCGAGGAGCGGTTCCTTATTCGATAAAGATTCAACGAATGAACCATTTTGCGAGAATTAAAATGTTTCTCCATTCATTGTTCAATCGATTGAATTTTATTTCTGTTTCGGTACTTTTATCTATTAAGGAATGTGCAAAAAACTCCAATCACTACGCAACAAGAATCAGGCCCAGTCCAGTCCCGTTCATTCAGAGTTCTCCAAAAAATTACCGACACAGACGGCGATGAAGTTGACAATGAACAGCTCCGTAAACTTCGATTGACTGAGGATGATAAAGTACTGATGAACAAATTTAAAGAACAAGGTAATTCAGATCACGGAATGAAAAGTGGTAAGATGAGAAGTTTTCACCGTACTTGTATGTGATATTTATCAAATTTCATATCCGAATAATTTCCTAGTTGATGGTGACAACTATTTACATCAAGAAGAGGATCCCAGATATCGTGGTGCTGCGATTCCTTCTCGAGCTTTCCGTTACCTTCAGAACATGACCGACTCAAGTGAAGTTCCTGCTAATCCAAATGGTAAATATAGAAAAGAGCGAACTTGTCATGTGTCGATTATTACGAATATATTTAGAACGAACGTCATACTTTAGATTAGGGAAATCCAAACAGCAAATCACTATTATTCGTTGAAAACTATAAAACATGACCAAAAACCTTGAACGATTTGTGGTTATTATAAAATATATTGAATTCTTTGTGTTCGTCTGTTAAACCAGTTAAGATCAAGAAGAGAATGTAAACTATGGATCTTTATCGGTAATAACACTTTGATAGATGGTAGCCATCTATTACGAATGGATTGGTAATCAACAAACAGATATTCCGCGTTAGAATAAGCTGTGAATCAAATCTCAGGCATATTGTTGCCATATTTATATTGGGCCGGCACGATTCGCAGCCGTTCGTCCTCTTCTCTAACATCGAATAAGATTTTAGAAAAGTCGGATAGACGATATGAATAGAAAATGAATATATGGATCATATTGAGTAAAAATAATATGTATCTTAGCAGCCCCACGAGCAGTCAACAGTGCTTTGAAGAGACAAAACCGGAATTCACGAACATTCGGTATATAGTTTGTTATCGAATTCATTTTAACCCAACTGTGTTCCCTGATTGTGATTTATTTTTTCTGCGTTTGATGATTTTCATTCTGTGTGTACGGCGAATCTCGAGAAAGAAAATAAAACTGCAAAAACATAAGGCATGGTACAAGAACACAATCATAATCGTCTGTGGTATATTACTGATACTATCATACGTTTTTGATACTTTTTTTTTCACTTGAATCATGTTCAATGTTGTTTAACTAAACGCCCTAATCACGACGATTAGTATTTGCTTCAAATAATGTACCGGTGATTGAATCATGATCATGACCATCTCTTTTTTTCATTTCCGTTAATTGGAATGGCAGAGGAGACACAAGCAAACCTCCCACCAAGTGAACAACAAGTTCAAGAACCAAAGAAATACACTGGCAGTGCCATCCCATCCAGGTCATTCAAAATACTTCAAGCAATGACAACACCAGAAGCAGTGGGTGAGTAGGAAAGAATATCGAATTCATGGAATTGGAATTAACTAAGAGAGCAAACATAAAAGAGAATAAATCAGTTCGAGACGAAAATGTCAAAATGTTCTTTTGAAGTATGTGGGATATAGATGAAAAATTTTTTTACGATCAAGAGTTCTATGCTGAACAAATGTTAATCAACATAATCTATACTTGGGTGAAAAATCGAACGATTTGATGTCAAAAAATCAGGAAGATTCTATTGATTCAATCAATTAAGTTGTCAATGCAATTTTGAATTCATTTCATTTTTATCTTGTTTTCATATGGTCATGCAAAACCTAGCATTGCATCACACTATTATATTCATTGATGAATAATAATATCAATCATTAATAAAAATAACCAAAATAATATCAATAATATCAATAATAAAATATTAATTAGTGAATCAGTCGATTGGAATAATTGAATATTAATTCTCATTGCCACTGTAATAGAAAGCACTTATGGAAATAATCCTGTGTTCACAGGAAACTCTCATTACTTGTAAACTATTTGCACACATTGCAACAAACATTGTCATTTATTTTTGTAACGCATCTAAACAAATTCATCAATAAGGTGGATAGAAAATGAATTCACTTCAACGATAGATAACCATGAATGATGATTAATTCTGAAATGACATGGTCTTGCGCATGACATTAATGTTTAGCCTCTTAAAAATACACACGCACAAACACGCACACATTTATTATCTGTATAGTAAAGAATATTCATATTTGTGTATTCCTTTTGTAGAGGTATAATCGCGAATGGAAAATATTGTGGTGGCTCTCGTGATATTCATTGTTATAATCAATAGTGAGTTGGGGGAAGGGAATGAAGAAAAGGTCAAATAAAATTGACTCTTTCACGAGAGTTTTAGGGTTCTTCTATTATCTCCGCACATTTTCTTCATCCAATGAATTAAATCCATGGGGGTACTTGGAATTGTATAATGATAAAGCCAACACGAATCGGAACTTCTGTCTACTATCCACAAAAAATAAATCAGATCATATAGTAATACGTTTCCTCTGAACACAGGATCGAATATTCATCCCCTCGAACACCCCCCCTGTTGTGTCTCGTTCGTCCTCTCTTACTCCTCTGCCTCGTCGCTTCCAATTCGACGGCGACGGGATGTAGCACCATGAATAACAATACAAAAGATACAATAAGACAAATATATGAATACAAATATTTATATATTGTCCAACAGGATATAGAGAAGATTAATTTTAATGAGAAATAAAGTCGAGAATTATCAGTGAGAGAGAATTGAACGGTGATTCGAAGTGCAAATTATGAATATCGTCGTCTTCAAAAATAGAAAGATTGAATGACGAGAAAATAAATAAATGAATGTTTAAATATTTAACGATGAAGGATCGAAATTTAATATAAACTATGTGGCCGTTTGGTTTTGTTTTCTGAATGAAAATGTATTTGTTGTAGCGAAGCAAGAAAATCGTCAAGCTGATATCACCTATCAAGTCGAGAGTAGCATGATGCCGCAGGGCAATCAGCACGGTGTATTCATTCCACAATTTCCCCATCAACAAATTTACTGGGCATATTGTCCAATACCTTATCCACCATGCATTTCTAATCAACCCAACCACTTTTATCCTTTTCCTCTGAATAATGTTAATATCAATACAACGAATATCAATAATTCATTGGTACAATTCAATGATCAAGACGCCAATGCTTCAATAAATACCAACTATTTCATGCCATATACTTTATATCCATTATATAACCAACATTTCCCACCACCAATTGGTGATAATAAGGCCCAACAACAACTGCTATGGCAGCAGCAGGGGACATATTGCAATGATTCTCTAGTTCAACCAATTTGGAATGGGACGATCAATGAAACCAAAAGTACTTGGGATAATGCAAATGCATTAGAAGAGATCAAGTCAAATGAAGATGGGACCAATTTTAGCAAGTCTAATTATCAAAATGGACAAGGAAGTGGAATTAGTTCCAATTTTGCATGCCATAATGATGGTCATGAATTTGCAAACACTTCTAGTCATTCTAGTCATGATAATGAACATGAAAATGAAAATAATTTTGATAAAATTGATACTACATCGATGAAAAATTCTGAAGTGAGTTCAATGAATATAATTCAAGAAGAAATAACTAATCAATCAATGAAACGTATCGATAATGATGATACTGATAAATCGACGAATGATGACAATATTGGTACAGACTCTGATGAATCAAGTTCTGATAAAACTTCTGTATCATCGAATGTGATCAATGCATTGAACAATAATGGGAAAGATAATACCAATGATGATGAAGATAATTCATCAAATTCTGAAAGTGATTCAGATTCATATTTGGCCTACTCAACTGGGTTGAATCCACGTGTAATTGATAACGACAGTCCAGTGCTGTCGACCGACAAAACAGAGGATAAACAGAATACAGATTGTGAATCTTACATGGAGGAAGATGATGAAGGCGAAAAGGAGAAGAAAATTGCAGTGGAAAAAAAAGTAGGAAGGAGTGAGACACCGAGTGAAATGGATTCAACTGGTTGGAAAGTTATTCCGGAAGAGGACGATGAACCATCTGATAATGTGACGATTGTTGGTGATGGTGAAACAATCAATGTTCGTTTACCATTCAGGTTCAGGCGTTCTGTCGCTCTTGATGAAAAAGTTACAACTCCCATCGAGAATTCAGATGTTAAATCTGCCGATCATGGTGACGATATCAACAATTCACGTGTAATTAATGACGGCAACAATGATATTTGTGTGAGTTTGAAAATTCCAAAAGAGACTAGTCCAAGTGTGGATTTCACTTTAAAGAGGAATTTTACAACAATGAGACCAAAGTCATGGTGTCCCGATGTTGCCGTACAAGAATTTTGGGCTTGTAAAACTATTGTGAATAATTGTCAACATACGATAATACCAGTAGACTCTGATTCACATGAGGATGAAATTGATGAAAAACTAATTGCTGATGATACTAGAGAGAATGAAAAGGAATCGATAGATGAAAGCAATACGGAGATGAATGTGACGCAAGAAATACCACAATTCGAAGTGACAATGGACGATAGCGGAAAAAATACGATCGACAATGATGATGAGGATACATTCACTGACGATTGCAATAAAAATCAACATTTATTGACCGTGCAAAATTCACGGGACGAGACTGATGATGATGACAGTGGAGTTACATCTGATATGAGCAGAATCATATCAGAGGTTGATACTGACTCTGAATGTGGACCAACAGCAAGAAAAATAAACGCTTATACACGTACGCAAACGCACTCGAGGTTATTCAAACTCCTCAATGATGATCTGGCATCAACTAATGAAACAAGGAACTCACTATCGAAATCTATCCGGAAAAATCAGTTGAATTTACCATTAAAGCAATCAAATGAATTCAATTATGACTGTTCAAATGCTTCAAGTGGTGTGACATCACCCGACTATTCACCAGTTCAGGATTCAACAGATTGTAAAAGATTGCAGGAACTAGAGAAAAGTTTTGGCGATACAAACGAAGATCGTTTCTCCAAAACCTGGAAAAAATTACAGGAATCATCGACTAACACGATAACTCAAGTAAATGAACCGAAAACTTTGTCACATTGGTCATATAAGTCCAATGTATTGTGTCCGAGAATTAAAAGTAGTAAAAGTGTACCAAAAGCTCTACAAAGTCGAATGAAGAAACAATCCTCAATCCATCCCATCCAATCCTGCGTTGAATATGACCGTTGTTGATGTCTCTTAAACAAAAGAATTTAATTAATTAACCAAACGATATGTAAATGGCAATAGACGAACGACTATTAAAAATACACACGGGATTTGGGGAAAAATGTCAAGTGAAAAATCCGCACACGGGCTCAACATTTTATACTGTTCCAATTGTACCTCAATAGAATGCTCAAGAATACACATGCCAATTGCTACTTGTTCTTCCTCCTCTTCTTCTTCATATATATTCTTCTTCAATGATGATGAGGATGATGATGATGATGATGATGATGATGGAGAGCTGAAGAGATATAACCGGGACACCTGCGTGACCTTTTTTTCCGTCCAGCGGTATATATTTCTCCTTTTTTTTTCAATTGTTTATTATGCAACGTAAATTTATTTCACACAGTGATCTACTCTCTTCATTTTTGTGGATAATTATGATTAGATTTGTCATGATAGAGTGGAATTGCATTGAATATGACGCAGCTTTCATCCTGCGAAACTTTGGTACATCAATGTCAGAACAAATTTTTCTCAAAATCAATTTCATTCAAGCGATAGATACGATCTGGTTTCATTCGTTTGCTATGAAGACTTCGTGAGATCTGACTGGATCCAATCACAATGCTACATATGATTGGACCCAACTTTATATGATTTCGTGGATTGTTATTGGATTTTGAAATAGAGACGAGGAACAGAATGATTTATGAAGCAGCGCTCTTTTGTTATTAAACTCTTCAGAGTGCAATTCAATTCAATCAATTCAAATCTAATCATCTTTCCCAAAAATTCTTCCTTTTTTCTTTCTATGTCTATATATATTGTAACATAATTCATGTGATATTTAAAAAAAAGTATTTTTTCTCACGCGCAAGATTTCATATTATTTACAAAATGTATTCTCGTCGTCGTCGTCTCTTTCTGCATCTTCTTCGCACAACCGTCCGCAACTTCTTTTACTTGGACACACAAATGCCTTCTCCAAGGACTTCACTCCTGTAGATTTGTTCAGTTATTTATTTCTCATTCATTTTCTTTATGAAAAATATCATTTCTATGTGTGTTTAATCAACTCATTGTCATTAATATCAATATTTCGATGTATTCATCTTCACCCGTGAGTTGATGTGTGCAGAGAAACTAATGCTCGGTAACATCGTCCATTCAATGTTTTCAATCAGTCAATAGGAATTTTGTTTTTTATTCCTTTTTCATCTGTTCCATCGAGTATTGATTATTTCATTTACGGTCTGCATGTAATGATCGACAGCCACACACACATGTTGCACGTTAATATATAGTTACATAAAAACATTTGTATATACACAATATCAATAATTTGTATCGTAATTCCGCTCAATTAATATTGCTCATTAAATATCGATTGTTCACATCTAAGATCATTTAATATTTGTCTTGAAATATATATTCGATATGGACGAATGAATTAATAGCTAATCAATCGGGCACATGTGATACACTCATGATCTGTATAAACAATTGACTCATTAATAACAGAACTTGCATTGAACGAAGTTGAAGTTTCGATTGATGATATTTATCATATGTCTTCTCTGTTTTTTTCTAGGTCCAGATACGACCGATTATTGAGCAACATATGGATTATATAAAATACATAAATAAATACATACTCGTATACGCTGTCGTTATGAAATATAGCATAGAACATACAAACTTAAATAATTCAATTGTCCCTCTAAATGTTTGTGCTCGATAAGAGAAAACAAACAAAAATTTCGTTATATATATGCGTGTGTGCGTTTGCGTTAGTTTTTTTCATTCAATATTTCTCTCTTTCTTTCTGAATTTTTCATATTTCTTTATTTTGTTTCCTCAAAGACAATATTTAAGTTTTTGTAGATTCATTTTATTTTCTATGTTCTACTGTTTGATAAATGTGTTTTTGTCAGTGTTGATATATAAAGTGATTACTGTCAAATTTCGGTGGATTTAGCGGATGTCAAGAAAAGCTGAACGTAAAAAATAGGATGATATAGCACGAAATTTTTTTTGTTATATGTGCTTTCTATAAATATATATCTCTGAACCATTTATATGGATACGCATGCTTATATTATTTATGATGTAAAATAAAGAATATACATAACTTCCCACTGTTGACTCATTCATTAGTTTTGATTCATCACAATATGAATAAAAACCCTACCCTATTTGGAAGAATAAGAGAATTGACGGACTTGGAGAAAAGTTGACATTTTTATTGATATTATAATATTCATTCCATTAGATACTGATGTATATGCGTTTTCGATGAAGAATATGAGCGACTATCGTCCAGAGTCCAACTTCCCAAAATGCGGCGATTGTTTTCCAAGTATGAGAATCCATCGCACCAAATTTCCAATGGAATGGAAATATTTGATAGCAGATTTGATGTCCCATGTACATAACAAGTGCATTCATTCCAGCCATTTGGAATGGTCCACCACTCCACAATTCAATAACATCTACCAGTAAATAACATACTGTGAGCAGCACAAGTGCGATTGCTGTAGTGATACAGACAAATGACAGTGACCTAGAAATAATTTATAAATTGAACATTCGAGAAGAAATCTTTTCCTAGGTTCGTTGAGAAATCATCTCTGAATAATTGTGCTCTATCACAGGAATGATCTGCGTTGATTATAAACTAAAGAAGGTTTTCTCATGGAATCATACTATAATTGGAAAGAAAGAATCGGCATTTTTCCATAGAGTCGTCTCTCAACAAGAGTTCATGGACAATGAGAATTTTTTTGAAAAAACTCTGCACTTTCACGGTGATATTTTTCTTAACAATTAGTTCATATGATGATGTGATGTTAATACACGATGTGATAATTATTTCCTGGTATACTGACCATAAATTTTTATTGATTGGAATATAATGTCCAAAGTGAAGAATGCACCCTATGCTTCCATAAAAAGCAGCCAACATCATCCATCGGGATACTCTGCCTTTCCATGTTTTGTGAAGTCTCAAAATTCTTCCTGCTTGAACTCCCAGAAAAGTTTGGAATATTGTTGTGAGGCAGCCGAGAATTCCTTCTGGATCAAATGGTCCCGACTTATACACTGAAACAATGGTTGGATGTTGATAGACGTGATTGACACCTAGAACAACTTTATCGATGTATCCTGTCGATCCGCCTGTGCAATTAGAATATTTTCCCCTGTCATGATCTCCACCGGGACCAAGATATCCACTGAAAGAAGTCATTACTTTGCAATTAATAATTATATTCGTGGGAACTTTACATTGTTTGTATTCGTTGTCATATCGCACGTACCTTGGACACCCAGGAACATCTAAGCAGAATGTGACGATGCAATGTACAATGAGGATACAGGTTATTGCAACCCATTGAGGAAGTAACGAAATGAAATCATTGAGTTGCGATAATATTCCATGTTCATGAATCGTGATTTTCTTCTTACTGAAGATTGTGTAAATCAATCCAACAATTAGATAAGAAATTCCGAATCTTTGCAAGACGCCAAATATCCGTATTTTTTCTAATTGTGAATCCGTTCCAAGAGTATTGAGACATACTCCTAGAAAGAAGAGTATGCAGCTTCGTTGGATGATGTTTTTGCAAATTATCAGACGGGAAATTCCACGTGAAAGTTGTGATGCAATTGCGATTGGAATACACAGTCCCATTATCCAAATGAAACACGGGAATACGATATCACCAACGTAAAGTCCATCCCACGTAGCATGCTCGAGATATTTATAACCACCTGCTCCATTATTCACGAAAATCATCATGAGAATACTTATCCTGTGAGAAAAAAATGATAGAATCTATTGAATGATCATATTCTTCTCGAAATCATTACGCAAATCGTTCTACAATTGATAAATGAAAATTACTTGGATATTACCCTCTAAAAGTATCAATAGATTGTATTCTTTTTTTTGTTGGTACTTTTTCGACCTCATCCTCTGGTTTAGATCCTCGTACATTCGTGTTTCGCCAATATTTTGCCAATGAAATCAAAGCCAGTACTGTGATTATGATACCCGGAACGATAACAAGTGCTGAAAACAATTGTTTGAAGTTCAATCGTCGAATTAGATCACATCGTCCGATACAAAAAATATGATGTAAGATGATGACTGGACATTATTTGTCTCAGATTCATATCTTCTTGCGAAAAAAAATTGTCTCCGTGCACCTCGTTTCAATCAATTTCACGATCAAAAATATAATTGTAGTGATTGCGTGTGTGCGTCGCGCAGAATTCCAATGTTCTTCTGTTTTGCATTTTATGCACGTAACCGATTAAATTATTGTTATTATGTAAATATACTGGTTGTTTTCCAACATGATCAAGTTTTTGGCGCATCTATCTCTCATCACGTAATGCGATGAATGAATAATAATTGTGTTCTCGATATTCACTCACGTATGTATGCATTCGTTGGTGGTGTGATGGTATTTAAACCGCATTTACTGTCATTCACATGCAATTGATAAATTCCATAGTGTCCTAAATCAGGATTCAATTCACAGATCAAATTCCTGTGAATAAAAAAGGTCATATAGTGAATTAGGAAATCGTATTCAATTCATAGTCTGGAAAATGTTTCCCGTAATTGTTATGGAAATTCTATGAATATTCAGAATAAAATTGTTCTCCGTGGATGATCAGTTGGTACGCAATATTTGCGTACAAATTCGAACATGTCAATATCATCGAAGAACAATAATTGGAGAGAACAAATGGGTAGTTCAATCATATAATTCAACACCTACCTCATCAAGAAAATGATGACGATAAATAATATTGGAAATGATGAACAGATTTTTCAAGGAAACGCCATGAAAAATAAGTCCATAATAAACTGTCAAAGCTCCATGAAAATACGCAAATGCTGCATTCAATGCTCTACTGTACCTTGTTTCTTGAGAATTTTTTGAGCTCACGGCTTCAGTAATATTAAATAGCCTCCATGACCACGATTGAGCGCTATCAAATACAACATTAGTATCAGCTGCATTTTTTATTTTTATACTTTTTCGATAGGGACACTGGAAAAAAATCAAACGAGTCTCATCAGTCGTATTCAAGCAAATTGGAAAAAGTAGTGGTGAATTATATTTTCTCCTTTTTTTTTTTTACCAAAACACAATCAGTCGACAGAGAATAAAGCCACAAGTTCAGAGAATGGCTTTTTACTCTGAAAACAACACAGGCGTCGTCGTTCTTAAGCACATGATCTGCACAATCTTGCACTTCCATTATTTATCCAAAGCTCGTGATTAAGTGTACTGTGAGAAAGATTCCGAAGAAGTAGGAGAAAAAATATAGCGTAGCAAATGCTTCGAAGTAAACTACCTTCTCTTATCGAGTTTTACGCAGACAATTCTGACACACTTCCATACGACCGCGCGCAAAGTCAACGAAGTGAAGTAGAAAGTCACTCGACCAGTTGATGAAATACATGGAATTTTATTTCCGAATGAATGGTGAAAGTTTTTTTTTTCAATTATTGATCCTGCAATTGCGACGACCGATACTCAAGACATACTTGATCTATCGACCGTATGTTGACATTAGATTCCAAGTCCCCTTCTTTTTTTACATTCCTATAATCATATTTTTTAATGATAAATGTCATTTTTATAGTTATCAGTATCACGGGTGATTACATCGATATAAATTGTCGGTATTGACCTCCGGATTCCAGAGTTATTTAATAATTGAAAAGTAGGAAAGAAAACGAAAAAGATTAATATATAAAAGAGACAAATGACTTAAAATACGACAATCAATTGATTGAGCTTTGATATATAAATTTATGTGTGTATTTTTTGTTACTTTTCGTTTTTATACATTTCTTCCTTGATTTTTCATACTTCATAAGATTAATCACGGAATAAGCAATTATAACAAAGGACTCAATCATTCCCTAAATAAAATTGTTACAATAGTACAATTTCTATTCTCTTCATCGCCATTCCTCTTCTTTCGTTATCGTTAGCGTGTGTTCGTCTTATTTTTCGTTTCGATTCATGTTCTTAACAAATTATCCATATGTGATGAATCACTGCAAGTTGATTGTGCCCCCTACTCCCCCCTCCCTCCCAAATCTGTTACCATATATAATATATTCTGTTTATTTATTTTTCATTTATCCTATTCGTTTCTGACATCGCTTCGCTTCTCTCCCTTCTCTTTCGCATTCGAAAGGGCCAAACGCTCCTACCATTATTGTGAGGAACCATAATTGTGAGACAATTACGTGATAATAATATGTTTTTCGAATGCTAAAAAAAATCCCTTGGTGAAGGCTCGTCCTATAATTCTCTCCATTTCGATTCAAATTGATCCAACGATTGTAGCAGTTTCCTTTCTCTCTTTTCTACACTATTTCATTGTCGTCCTCTATCTGGCACTACACTTCCACGCTCAATTTTTTTTGCTATTTCCAAAAAAACACATTTGCCATAGTCGCTCTCAAGATCAGTTTTCACTTATTGCTGCTACAGACAGCAAACATTCTCTCATAAAATTTCATTATTGATTCAACAGCGTCCTAATCTCTTTGTGCATGTGACAGAGAAAATCAACGTAACTTGGACTGTTGTCATTGCCACGATCTTCAACTAAGAAATGTCGTAGAACCATTTCAAGTTTGTCCTTTTGACGGGCGAATGTTAACTGAAATAATGAAAATGAAACGGGGTATTATAATAGATGAATTTTCAATTTTGAGATGTCATTCAATAGGTATGATTGATGAACTTCTTACCCTCATGCAGTGATATCTCTCTGCGCGAACTCGCGCCACGATATCCCTGACACGCTTATTGATTGGATTATCAAGCACAGGTAACGCAAAAAGGTGATCTGTGTCAACAACCGGGGTGCCGAAAACTGCTTGAATCCACTCTTGAGATAGTGCCATACCCAACCACATGAACATGTGTATTCCGTTTTCTGTGGAACAAAATACATATTAGAAAACGATTATTCTTATTCTTGAAGTTATTTATTTCGTCAGTTGCTTCTTCGCTGTTTACTACTTAGAAGAAAAATTGTGATAACTAAAACTTTTTGATTGAAGTGTTGACTTATCGATAGCAAAAGCTGTACGTTTCTGCTTGCGAATAGAGTTTGAGTTCAATCGGAATTCTTGATGAAAATTGTAGTTAATGCAAATCCATCAGCAAGATTGTAAGGGCCTCAACAAGATGTTTGGGAATGATAAACATTCAGTCATGGAGCGATCAAAGAATGACAAAAGTTGATGAACTATTACTAAAAACTATTTATATTAGAAAACCGATGAGTTGAATAGTCTCAGAATGAGATAGAGGTAATGATTGAGCTCTTTATATATCATGACGTCTCCGGGTTTATACGAAATGTTTGGGTGATAATACAAAAATGCTCTTTGTTGACTTACCCAATAGATATGCGCCGTCATCATTGAATTTATCAAATGAACAACGCAATTGTTGTGGTAAGTCAGACGTTTGTGTATCAACATCGTGTAACGGAAGTAATCGTGGATAGAAATAAATAACTGATGAATACAACGGCATTGTTGCAACTGCTTGCATTACATAAGATCGATCGTCGATAGTCATATCAGAACCACCAGAAATAGCGTCACTTTTAAGCAAGCAATTCACATAGAGTGGTAATAATTTCATACATTCTGGTAATACAAGTTGGCTTACACTGAATGGTGATGCACAATGTTTTCTGTATGCACCTAAGATAGTTGCGCAACGTGATATTAAATTATCTTTGACCACTTTGGACGTAGATTCAATGAGTTTAAATACACTCTGTTTGGCGAAGAAATTAACAACGGCATCAGGATCGCATGCACGATATAGTTCTGCCATTTGTGACGATGTTCGTAAACTCAAGTTGATTATTCGCAATCGTCTGATGCCACCACACGATGTATAAAGCAATGCGACTTGGATGTAAACTCCATCTTCATCTGTGAGCTTGTCATCATGTTTTATCTCAACTGCAATCGATTTATTACAATCAATACTACCCAATTCCATATCAGTAGTATTTGACATGAAGAAATGTCCGAAGAAGTCTGTTGGTCTTACACCAGTTGATGTTCTTACTCGCATCACACCATCGAATGCAATTGGTCTACTGATATTATTAATAACATCTGTGACTAATCGTTCCCCATCGATGTCAGCTTGGAAATATGTGTATTTATATATTTCACCGCCTGTTAATCGGCATACCTGACCAATTGTTGCAATATCGACATATGAATTATTGAAAATAAATAAATCAACGCTGCAACCAGCTGCAACGCAATCCTGCCCCAAATTATTGTAAACATTATTTTGCGGTGCAAGCACCGTTTTCTCTTTGTCAGTACCCAGCAACTTTCTATCGTCACGATTTTTCAATTTGCCTGGTGCATCAGCCAACGGCAATGACGAATGGAACACGAGGAGTTTGCCAGCACAGTTGGATGCTTTCAACGCTTCCAACCCCGCTTGTATTGCAGGTGCCAGTATTGTTTCAGTTTCACGTGTGTCCGCAAACATGACTGGTATTTGAGCCATCAAACTGTCAATAACAGCTTCACTTTCCTCTGCATCGCACAAAAATCCATCGAGTAATGGCATGAAGACATCCTGAACATCACCAACAACCATCATTTGTGGTTGCGTTAAACATGCACTGATATTGTAAAAATGTACAGTATTGGAATACGTTATGAACCCAACTTTCATATTTGTTCGCTCTTGATAGGTGTCTTTAGGCAAATTTTTGATTATATTCTTCATCTCTGCGCAAAGGAGCGTTATCAATCCTGATTTAATTGTATTATATGACACATCAATCACGAACACAATTGCTGGTGGTTTCGGGAACGTTTGATCCCGACAATAATCTTTCGTTGCAATGTATTCATATGTACCGAGCACCAACTCAGGTCTTTCGAAGCGATCCATACGTTGACCAGTGTGATCTAAATGTTGGAAATATTCAGATGGGACTTCAGTACTTGCTTTGCAGAACATACATTGGAAACGTCTTCCAGCATCAATGAATTGCATGAACGGACTCATGTAAGCTTTGCAACGAATGCAGCGGATCGGACCAATTTCGCCCATATCGACAATTGGTGGTTCTTCTTCACCTTCGACAACTTCTGCCATTGGGTTCAGTATCAATCCAAATGGCACACCAGTTTGTTTCATAATGTCTGTCGTAGTTGGTACAGTATAAATAGTTGACCTGATGAATCTTGGTGATGCGTTGCCTTGATCTTGTACAACGAACTTCGTTGTAACAAATGGTGGCACTAATCCCCGTTGATTCGTTATGAATGGACCACTTCGATTTTTCTGATCATCTTGCATTACTTGAATCGGACTTGGCATCGATTCAGGATCAAGTCGTTTAGTTTGTTGTGGTTGGACACCAGGTTGGAAACTACCAGCGCCCGGTGCCCCAGGCATATTCAATCCTTGGGGATGATAAGGACTTCTTTGACCGCCATATGGATCTGGTTGTGGCGGTAGTTGTTGATAAGTGGGTGGATAAGCGCCAGGCATGGTACTGGGCTGTTGATAACCAGGCATCATACCTGGTGTTTGATGTGGTGGCAGTTGACCGGGTAACGGTGGTCCCGACATCATTTGTCGCTGTGGTGGGGGCTGGTTCGACATCAGTGGCGGTGCATTTGACGGTGCATATGGCCCTTGTGGCATTGAACTTGCTGAATTCTGTTGACCAGGCAATTGATAAACATTATATGGACCTGTTTGTTGACCGGGTTGCGATTGTTGTGGTGGACCTGGTGGCATCGATGCACCAGATTGGTTTTGTGGCATTTGTTGACCTGGGTAATGATTCCCTGGAACTCGCTGAGGCCCTGGTGGATAACCCATAGGTGATTGTTGATTGCTGGGGCCCATTGGTGGCTGATGATTATTGTGTCCGACGGATGGTGGTCCTGAGTTGGCAATTGGAGGACCCAACGGTGGTCGTTGACTTGGTACTTGATTTTGTTGTTGACTTGGTATGTCAGATGGATATCTATTAAAATGATTCGTGGGTAGATGTTGCGATGGTGGAAGACTTGATGACGGTAGTGGTGGACCTTTGGTCATTGTCGGTGGCTTTAGTTGCGAATCAGGGGGGTTCGACGGTGAATGATCTGACGGCGTTGTTGAGTAACCATTCATATTCTGTGGCGGTGGTGCCATTGTGTTATTCATTGGCGGAGGCGGGTAATTCTGTGAAAATAAATCGTTCATCAAATCTCCGGCTCAGTTGATGGAGGCAGGGCAGCAGGAAACATTAAGATGGTACTATTACATAGTGTTATTCTTCGCAATTTTGTAGAATGATTATGATTCAGAATTAGAAATGAACTAACGTCGCGAATATGACACATATGCTTACGAATGTTGCTTCATTACGATGGAATATTTCGAAACTATCCAATGAACTGATGAAAGTTTAGAATTTCTATTTCTTCTATCAATTCTGAAAAAAAGTAACTACTTTGTGAACATATCAGTTTTGGTACTCACTGGTGGTGGTTGATTGTTCAGTGTCATATTCGACATTTGATTCGCTAAATTAGTTGATTGATTTGTTGGAGCTGGAGGAAGATGTGGTGAATTGCTCAATGGTGGTGGCATCTGATTGTTTGCCTGCGGTGCATTATAATTGTAGTATGGATTCTGTGTCGGTGTCGGTAAATTCGTTGGTGGTGTCTGCATTGGTTTTTGTTGCGGACCACCAGGTCCTTTCATCACATTCTGCGGGATATTTGAGTTTAAACCATCATACGGTGGCGCACCTTGAGGCCCACCATATTGTGATGGCGGTTGTTGCTGTTGCTGCTGCATGTATTGTTGATTCATTTTTGTCGTTCTCTTCCTCTTCAAATGCTGCAATAAACATGACTGATTTTTAATCAAAATATTTATAGAGCTGCTCAACGGTCATTATTATTCATGACATCACTCCTAAAAAAGTATTCAGAACTGATCATGTCGAATGTTGGTAAGAACCTCTGCAACATATTGGAATGCAAAATTTTGAGGACGAACAAAAATCTTGAATCAGTGGTGGCAATTTCCGTCAGAATGCTTCTTAATATTAGAAATAAAGAATTGTTTTAATCACAGCTGTTGATAAACGTGCACATTAACATCTGAGATATAGCACAATGTCAAATATTTAAATCTCACAATTTTCAATCATATTGATAATTCACAACTACTTAACATCACTTTTATGCTGAATATCAACGAATATTTCCAAGCCATACAAATGAAATAGTTCATATTCGAAATAAAAATTGTTCTAACGTCTTGCGATTGTTCTTTACAATATAATTAATCCGTCAATACAATTCATACTCAAACAATTAATGGTCATATGTGCAACATATGTCATAAGTGAAATCACGAAAGGAGTTCAAGGAACCACATCGAACAATATTCAATTGGCCAATTTTCTTTTTATATTGGAAATGTATATGTAAATGTATTGATCCCATCAAATTAATGTGAAAGTGTACGAATTTATAGGTTAGAAAAAGCCAAATAATTGACCATTAGTTTGTAATATTTCATAGTTGCTTCATCGTACCGTGATATTCAAGTGAATTTATGCGCAAAAATTATAAAAACAATTCAATTATGATCCTGATACTGACGTATGAAACTAATGATGAAAATATTCGATTGGATTGTTGCTTAACATGAAAAATGATTGAAGACTAGAATTTTTTCTTCATTAATTTGTTGGATAATATGTACAATAATTATGATGTTCAAGTGGACAAATGTATCACTGTTGGGGCAGTATGTATGTAGTGTTATAAACCTATGAAGTATTCTTCAGTAATTTGATGTCATGAGTACGGAAAGAAAATAATTTTTCGGCAACTTTCAGTGGTGAAGAACAATTGTTAATACTCACAAGTTTAGGTCAAAATATTTATCACTCTATTCTCGAATCATAACAAAATTATTTGATTTGATTGATAAAAGTTTTATAATGGAATATGTGTATGTGATAATTTTTGTTTTCCACTGAAACCAGCGAGAATTGTTACTACTGATGCCACGTAAGGTAGCATTGCGCATGCGCTTGTCGCACACGTTGAATGCGACACGTCATATGAGAAAAGGTGAAGATAAATTGGGGCAGCTCCATTATATTAAAAAAAAAATATTTGTTTATTACTTTATTGTTATCGCAGTAACACTGCAAAGATTGTTGAGAATGTTTTCTCGCCCTCTGTATTTTATTTTGGAATATGAGTAAAATCTTTCATTTATTATTGATACTGCTACAAAAATAGTAAAATTCTAATTTTGAATTGAATGCATGAAGGTGTAAGGGTGAGGTTGAGTGAGAAAGTAATTCTCGTTTTTGCAGACAGGAAAGATAAATTGCATTCATGGTCGAGATTTCTTTGGAAAATCCATCATTATTGGGATTCGTTTTTCGAAATCAGTTGGAAAAGTAGTTTTGTTGTTATATTCCACTTCAAAGAATTTGTGAATGCTCAATTTTTGAAAATGTCTTTGGGAATACTTGCTTAGCGCCATCTATCGTATGTAACAATCATCACTATCTCGATAATGTAGTTTGCTTTACTAAAAATTATTTGAATTTAACTGTCGTGTCGCTGCAATCGTCACGAGACGTCTCTTCATTACTCTTCTTCTCAACTGTGAATTGAAATTTTTGCAGGTGACTCTTGGAGGATCAATTTCTTAGCTATTACGAAATGTAATTTGAATGGGATACCATTTGCGCATAATGAAGATAATTGTGCTACCTGGAATGTAATGAATCAAATAACATTGGAGAACCAACTCATCTAATGTACCGCATATGACACCATTACTTCACCTCGTAATTTCCATTCCGCATTGACGCGAATGGCGAGAGTTTTCGAGTTTGACTATAAAAAAAAAATTCATCTTGTTGAAAGTGATGCTTGTAATATTCATTCGTAAATCAGTCAACAAAGGCAGTGATGTTTGGAATTCGGAAAGGTCAGTTTATAGCTCCATATTTCGTTGAAATTTCATAATATTAATGCCTCCAATCCGTCAAATCAACGTCCCATTGCTACGTTTGTGAACCCTTGAAAACAATTCATGAGCAACGGATGCGTTACAATCAACATGAATCATTGACCATAAACATGGAGGTATCATATTTTCACACAATAATGTGTCCTTCAGAGCTATGAGTAGATTGAAATCTTGTTTCAGGGAATGTTTCATTAAAAAAATGCTTGATACCCTGATAATGTTTCTTTTCGTCAGTTTTTTTGCATGATTCTGAAGAGAAATTGATAATCGATCAGCGCTATAACAAAAATGATGGTAAGTGCTTTTTGGTTGATAGTGACACTGAATAATTCTATGTTGTATTGATTCACAGTCCATGGAGAATGGAACCAACTCGTTAGCACCTTAACCATCATAACTTTCACATATTATTTGTTCTTCATGTTTTCGATATGAAATGGAAATATCCATATCTAAATTGTTTCCAAGAACGACAAGGAGCAACTCCGAGTTTTTTTGAGGTATTTGTCATTACTAGTCTAACATTCAAAAGGTTTTTCACTGTTCCCACAATATCTTCGTTTTTGAATATTTTTACTCTTTCATTTTTGGATTAATCTTATTGTTGGGAGAGGTAGTGCTCTTATTTATAAACGGAAGATCATTAATTGCATGTGGTTTGATTCTATATGAGTGAATATGAATAGAATATATGGAATGATAACATTCATGTACAGGTGTCATCAAAATGGCATCTAGCAATGAAGATATTGCATGAGGAATCGAACGGACGACTTGAAAATGCGACTATGTGAATGACACCTACTGTCGGTGATT
Organism: Meteorus sp. PSUC_FEM 10030008; assembly: GCA_018881525.1. Lineage (NCBI taxonomy): Eukaryota > Metazoa > Arthropoda > Insecta > Hymenoptera > Braconidae > Meteorus > Meteorus sp. PSUC_FEM 10030008. The sequence continues at coordinate 43,509 of JABMBR010013823.1, forward strand.
GGTTTTATGACTGAAGGAATCAAATTCAATAGCGAGAAAACTCGTACTTTGGATTTTATTGTCGATCCTCTATCCCTCAAGCTTGCATATACATTTGGGGGAACGGAGTTTTGGTGTAGTTAAACGATTTTGGGTGCATCTAGACGATATCCTGCTGAAATCTTCGGTCCATCTGATGATGAAAAGGTTCTTACTGCATATCAACTTCTAATTCGTATGTGATATCAACAATAGCAAAATGCATAGTATGAAGTTTCACAAGCAGAGGGAGTTATCAAAAATATTTGTAGCCATAAATTCATTGCTCACCATGTTCAATATTGTGATCTTTATCTGCCTCATCAAGATCATTCCGAAGTCCAATAACGTTCAATAATTGATGGAGTATCGTCCATTTGTGCATGCAAGTTGGCTTAGCTAAATTAACATCATAGCTCTGACCTGTGTAACCCACGCCACTGTGACAATTATTGTCATTTGACGTAATTCTTATGTATATATTTTCTGCGGTACGTGGCACGAAACGAAAAGGTGTGACAGCGCGAATATATTCCATCGTGTTCTGAATCATTTCTTGCCCATCATTGTCTGGAATATAAATTGGAAAAATATTACAATTTATGAAGCATAGGAACAGTAATTTCTTCACCGTAATCATAGCCCTAAGGACTGATTCTGATATGAAAACGGAATAGAATATTTGAAATATATCGTGCATTGCATGTATATTATCCCACCGAAATTTGCAGCCATCACATACGGAATTGTGTTGTTGGGCCATGGTTTTATAGTAGCAATAGTCTTTTTTTCAGATGAACGCTTTTTCCTCAGCACAGTATCATGAATCGGATCGGGGTTGATTGGAGGTGGTGTAGGACATTTGACATGCTCTCCACCGATGGATTGTCCTGCCAAACGTTTTAACTTCATGTAATTACTGATGAAAATCTTATGAGACGAAATATTCATTTACCAGTTCCGTCGCAAACAGCAAGACAAAAGAAGATTATAACCAGTTGGAACTCCATGCTCACTTTTGTTCTTAAAAAACTATGAAAAGTGTGTAATGAAATCTTTTGTACTTCCCAATATCGAACCAAGTAATGACCCAACTCCAAATGAAATATTACTTTTATACTAACCGCAATAGTTATCGTGAAGGAATCGGTGCACTATTTCTCATTATTCTCTTCTATTTCAGACTTTCATCATTAATTACATCATGATAAAAAATAAATTGTGTTTTAATGTTCGTATGTTCGAAACATTTGAGATTATTTTTGTTTGAAGGACATTGTGATGATATGAAAGTAGATTTTCGGTGGTGATTTCAGTTTTGAGGATACTTTTTCTTAGTTTCATTCCGTCTGAAAATAAAATGACTTCCCGAGAAATCCGGATGTAGAGCAGCAGTTAGTAATTTCATAGTTGAAAACTATCTAATATCATTCATCGTCAGATATTGTAATAATTCTTCATTTTTTCTTTGTCATCAAATGCGTTCTTTTGTACTTATGAATGTTTTCATTCTCGTTAACAGCATTGTAAAAAAAGAGTTTTAGCTATTCCCTTAACTGATTAGATTACAGTTTTAATCCATTCTGAAACAATGATTCATATATAATTAACTAATATATGTTGTCTTTTATTGACATCAATCGTCCCTGTGAAAAATTCATCAAAACTTGTGATCTCATAAAAATAGTATCCAATTAGATAGGATTTGTTTGTAGACCGGTACGTGAAAGATTATTCAAGGATTACCAATTCATTTAGTCACTTTTGCATTGAGGTTCAATGAAAAACTAGAACCTAATCAGCATTCATGTAAAAAATTCACAAAATGCAAAATGGGGTTGCATGCATTTCAGATATATATCGGATGAAGTGAATTTCGTTCGACAATCCAATTAACTGTTAGTATTATTAGCGAGTTCGTCATCGATTGCAAATAAAGAATGAAGTCAACCAAAATTTACGCCGATACAACAAAGAACAGCGGTATCACGTTTGTCACAACGAAGATTAAAACATTGACACTGAAGGTTTGGTCTTAACATCCATAATGTGATATGTCGTAGATTGTAAAAGCTCTGGGAATGTACATCATACGACAGTATTGATAATAATGACAACTCAGATATAAAAATGAGTATGAGAAAAAACAATTAGAAAGTACACAGGTAATGAACGATTTGGAAATATGCTAAAGGCAATGCTGATAAGACTACATTCCTGTGGAAAAGATCTGATAGAATCTAATGAAATATAGAAAATTTGATGTCGAAACTTATAAGCTTCACAAATTTTTATGAGAACGAGACAATCTTCTGATACAGATTTCTATAAGAATCATTTTTTTATGAGAACATCAGACATTTTCCACAGGGATGGACGCAGCAAGTAGGTGCACAATTTCATGAGGTGAATGAATTCAACATTTTCCAACCATATTATTTTGATTACACTGCAGTATCCTCCTTGATTCTGATAATTTGTCGAGAAATTTCTACCAAGATTTGTGTCAAACATCAGTATGGTCACTCACCTCCTACCGCTATATTCTGTAAGAATTTAATCTATCATTTATCGACATTTAGTCATTGTCCCAAAATAATGAGGCATCCAGCTAGAGATAGACACCTATCAAATTTTATTATTTAATTAATCATAAGTAGATATGTTTATGTTATGCTCTCTATTGTATACGGTGAAACGGTTGTACTGATAATCACTATCCATTTGACATGAGAATGCGATAACGCATGTCTTCATATACCTTAGATGAAACTATGCATGTGTTCACTTTCTCTTTGTTACTACACCTGTGTGCACGTTCTCGTATGTTTACTCTGTTCCGATTCTTATATTTTTGAATTCTGTTAATAATACGTATATAATATTTAGGATAGAAGGTATGTATCATAAAAATTATAGTCATACTAGACAAAAAAATTTTGTCTGCTCATCATCATCTGAGGACTGCAATTCGATCGGATCCATTTGAATTCTTGTACCTTTTGTTGTCTTTTAGATTCCAATCAAACTGGTGAAGAAGTGTTAGCGTGGATCAAATCATCTCATAAGTAAGTTTCTTAACAATTTCTTATTAATGTACCACACGTAACAGAAAACAACAAGCCTGCTTGATTTCTGAATGAATTTGTTACCAGGAAAGTATTAAGATGGAGCTCCGAATATCAATTGTCTTCTTTTGTTTACTTATCACTGGTACATTGAGTAAACCAAGTTATCAGAAGCCCCGGTTGGGACACGAACACCGAGATGAAACCGATCAAAAGACACTATCTAGTGATGAATTTGCAACTGTAATTCTGGAGAAAAATCTTAACACTGATATTAATGTTAATAATGTGTATAAAATGAACCATCCTGTGATTAACGACAAATCAGAGTATGAGTTAATTGATGATATGGATTCTGATAAAATGACGGATTCTGATGAGATGACAGAATTCGGGCATAAAGTAGCTGCTTGGTCTCAGGACAGCCGCGTCAATCCAGATGAGCTTGGTGATGATATAATTTGGGATCCACCCACGAAGTTCGAGGAACCGGAATTCAATGAGCCAACTGCACCGATTGGTACCCAATATCTACAATTCGAAAGCATACACGAGATATCACCTGATATAGTAATACTGGTTGGTAAGAGAGTTAATCCAAGCACTCAGGAACATGATGTTTATTTTGGAGGGGTTCATAATGGGACGCGAACCTATAATCATATTCGTGTGAAAAATCCTGGTGGTATACCAGCAGATATAAAGACGATATTCCTTGGAGCATTTACACAGGCTCCGGAATATATGGGGAGTAGTGCAGTTATTGATCATAACTTCCATCAGAATCATCCTACTATGTCACAGCACCCGATGTCAGTTAGTACGTATGGACATCAACCAGAGTATATCCCAGAAGAAATACGGAGTGAACTTGCTGATGAAAACTTTGCGAGTGTAAAATCATTTACACAGGCCCCAGAATATATGGGGGGTAGTGCAATCATTGATCATAACTTCCATCAGAATCATCCTACTATGTCACAGCACCCGATGTCAGTTAGTACGTATGGACACCAACCAGGGTATATCCCAGAAGAAATACAGAGTCAACTTGCTGATGAAAACTTTGCGAGTGTAGAATCATCTAAATAGGTCCCGAAAAAATATGGACATGCTGATGAACGATCCACTGGCACTCCATCCGTGCCAGAAAACCCGCAAATTGCTTAACATAGTGCACATGAAGCAGATTCAGGTAAAAAGTCACCGGCTAGTGTCCCTAATGCGCCACCACATGGAAATATACCGAAGCGTTGATACTATCAGCAAAAATCATACACCAAACTCTTGCGATGCAGCACGACATCCACCACTTAATAGTTTGAAATATACTCGTGAGGACTGATGATAAAAACCTGTAAACAGTAATAATGATATGGTATTAAATCCATCTTAATAATTCCACTCCGTTTTTTTCTCTCCTATGACAAATTTATTTGCTCTACCTGCCAGTTTGGATCGATTGATCGGATTTTGCTTTAGGCGGACTTGTAGCTGGTATGGTATTCGTTTAAGTATATAGTCTAGGGTAATCATCATCTTCCAATGCAGGAAATTGTCTTCCCCGTACTTATCCGGAAAAAATGTGCCGTTTGGGATATCTTGCATTGGGGTGACTTGATGAATGGTTGATTCGAATAATATTTGGTACTCGATGTTTATGCTTAGAAATCGATGATAAAGATCGCTGAGTTGAAGAAGCTGCACAATCTTATGTGTCTTTACTAAGTGCGTCATGGTCATTGATCACGTTCATCATCAACAAAAAGAAGTTACGGATATTTACCACCACAAAATTCAAGATATACTCCAAAACATATTCTGAAATTTTTGAAGAAGACTCCTACTACTTGTCCTATGAAAGGAGATTCTTACGATTTTGTTTGATTCCGACAGCATAGTTTTCTTCCACTTATAAAACTCATATTCCACTTCGATGTTCATGAACATTAAATAATTCGTTGAAATATGAGAATATATCCAAAGCGGTGAAAAACGGAACATAATAATTGGATCATTATCTCTTTCATTTGTTTATCCAAATACTACAGAATAATTTTCATAAGAAGACATACAAGAATAATTACAGAGTTCGATTTTATTACATGTTCGCGTAACATTAAATATATTGGGATATCAGATAGGAAACAGACTCTAAATTAATTCAAACATTGCATTATCATCGATACATGTGAAAAATATACGGTAAGGAGACTGTTGGCACCATTTTTAATGACTTGGAATTTCAGTCAAAATGTGGTTGGTGTATTACACTTTACCAAGTTTTATTTTACGAATTGAATTGATATGAGTGGTTTTTCTGGTGGATCAGTAGAATTACCCCACTTCGACGACTTACAGAAACCGTCGACGAGTATTTGAATGTGTCGAACTATCTTTCATAATTTCAGGCGAGAGATCGTTTGCAGAGACAGAATTTTGCGTTCATGAACTAGTTTTTTGAGCAGAAGGTTGGTGGTTGGAAGAATGAAATCTGAAATATTCTTCACCTATGGTTTCCTCTATTGGTTGGGGTAGATAAACATGGTAATTATTCTGCAAGGTGTTCGGCCTGGAATCAGGTTCATCCCAAGAAGATTCCATTTCAACATGTTCTGAAGGTTCAGCTTCGTAATGAGAATAGGATGTTCCGAATGTCCGCTGTTTGGAATCGGGTACGAGTCTAGGTGATTGCACGAGAACATCTTTTAACGGTTGATTTCCGTGATTGGGAGATCTTGAAATATCCTGGTTTTCTTTAGGTGAACTAGGTGAGTTGAAGAAATTATCCCTTGCTAGATTGCGAGGCCCAGAATGTTGAGCTTGGTGAAGATATCCATCAGATCGGATATTGTGGATGGAATCCACTTCTGGACGATCAGTTGGTTCGATACCTATTGCATGGTGAGAGTCTTCGTCAGGGGAGGTATCAATTCGGTAAGTGTTCCTATATTCAGAATCCTGGATTTTCTCGATGTTTCCTTCAGAGTGGGATTCGAACTTATCAATTGCAAACGCATCACTTTCGTTAGAATTGACGAAATTTATGGCATCTTCCCTATGCAAAACGTCGCCGGCTCTAGATGTGTTGTCGAGATTTGGGGAGTTGGGAATATTCGTAATAGATCTAGCAATAATATTGGGAGGAATGATTTGATCGCTACGATCTTCTGATTTGGTTTCGTTAGAAGAGCCTGATGTCGCAATCGGCTCATTAGAAGAAGTTTCATTACCTAATTTTTTTTTCTGACTATTAATCTCGTCAGAATTGGTCTCACGCAAAACGGTTCGGCTCGGTGGGATATCTTCATGTATAGAGTTCCGCTGAAGATCTGCTAATTCATTGATAGCTCTCACATCGTTGATCGAATCTTTATAGTGGATAGTTTCACCAGAACTATTGTTCGAGTTGCCTTTTCCATCAATATCTGCATTCTTAAGAATTCCATGCAGAGATCCCATGTTACGATAAGTTTCTTGGTTCCCAATATCTCCGTCAGACTCAGACTTGGGATTAGACTCGTTAGTCTTGTGTATCAATCTTGAAAAATTAGTATCGTTGGTGATGCCACCCGTTGGATGAATCTTTCCCGAATGATCTTTGACAGAGGACTCTCCGTACCAGAATCCGATCTCGACAGGATACATGTCTTCATCAGAATTTTCGTTCTGATCATGATCACTTTCAAAATCATTTTCGTAACGATAATATTGAATTTGGGGAT
>JABMBR010013823.1:50419-91349 GCA_018881525.1 Meteorus sp. PSUC_FEM 10030008
CATTTTCGTAACGATAATATTGAATTTGGGGATTTCTCTTTGCTGCGGCAATTTCTTCAGTTGAGTTGCTCATTCTAATCACGATCATTCTAGGGATGGTCTTGTCTTTGATGACCTTTCTTTGTTTATCGTTTACCGTCGTTCCCTGAGAATTCTCTTCCGATTGGAATCCATGTGTGTTATTCATTTGATTGGTTTTACCCTTGTCTAGATTGAGTTCCTGATCAATTTTTTCCTTGGTGGAATTTTCCTCTACGAATCCGATCTTGATGAGATACATGCCTTCATTGGATTCTTCATCCTGATCACGATCACTGTTAGAATCGATTCCGTAGTAATAATATTGAATTTGAGGATTCCTTTTTGCTGCAGCAATTTCTTCAGTTGAATTACTCATCATCATGGCAATCGTTCCAGGATGAGTCCCATTATTGGAGTTCTCATTCCAGACGATATTTGGTTCACCATCAGATTCGATTTCAGAGGATGTTACTCCTTGATCAGTTTCATTAGGTTTTTTTGTCACGTCAGTTGCATTGATAGAATCTCCGATCACCAGGGACATTCCCTTCATATTAGTAAAATTGGGGGCGTTGTTTTCCTGTATAATACTGTTCCCAGAGTCGTCCGACTGAATGGGGCTGAGTGCCTCGTGTCTGCCATTTAGAAGAACACTTTTATAATAATCATATAACGTATCAGAAATCTCATTCACTGAATCAGTGCCATTACTCGAATTTTCAGCTTCGTGAACTATCACTTCGGGATCATTTTGTCCATTGGATTGATTGCGGTGACTTACAGTATTGTCGGTAGTATAGACAGGCCCAGAATCTAATGTTTCACTACCACTGTAGCTATCGAATTGTATTTCCGATGTATTTTCATCTAAAATTGCTGCATCAATAGCATCCTTGGTTTCAGTTTCTTCCCCCTGAATAATTTTTTTCTCAAGTATATCACCATTTGAATTAGTTCCAGATTCAAGAAGTTTCAATCCAATGTTAGACAGGTCCAAATTGTCTGATGAAGTAGAATTCCGATCTTCCCCTTTCGAATCAACTTTGTAATAGTTTATCATGTCGGGTGTAGTCAGTCCCAATCCAGATTCGTGGGTAGGATCATTAACTTGCAGAATATTATCATCAGTTGTTTCGATGGAATCGGTCTGATACGCATCAATTGTTTTGGTAGAATCGATTGCTTCATATTCCGGGTTTTCGGAATCTAATTCCCCGCCATTATCGAATTTTTGGGAATGCCAAAGATATCTGGTAAAAGGCATCAAAAATATATGACGAGTTTTCCGTATCTTAGGTATCGCTGATGTGCTGGTAATGACTTGAGGCAGTAAATTTCCAATATCCGCTGGGAAAGAGTCAATGGAGCAAGGATACATCCTATTAATCTTCTCAATATCAATCGTGTGTATCAGTCCCGTTCGCGTGTTTTCATTACTCTGGGAAATATACAAATAATATCGTTATCGATCATCTTCCATTCAAACATTTTTGTGATTCTGAAAAGTTTAAATTGCCAGAGGATGTGACCGAAACGAGCCAGCAAGGCAACACAATTATTTCAACAGAGAAATGGGAGCACATCACCAACTACATAGTACCTACTTACATTGCTATTACTCATAAATGAGTCTCCAAGGGGAGTTGTATCATCCATAACTTCATCGAATTGAGTTTGCGATATGTGATGTATGCTATGCATTGCTCTGAATCTGGTTGATCCAACTGCAAATTGCGAATTCATTGATTCATTCATTGAATCGAAGTTGTCTCGAGAAAATTTAGAGCGATTGTCGTGAACAAATTGAAATGTAATTACCATGCTCATCTTCCATTACTTCATGCAGGAATGCAAGTGCTCGTATTAATTTTTTCACGATATCATTCTCACTTCTGAAACATTTTGTTTGTTGCAAATTCAGGAAATAGCTATATTGTGTGTATCTGTAAGAGCCGTGACAACCAGTATGGTATGGAGTAATGTGAAGCGTAAATTTCGCATTCGTATGCGGCACAAATTGAACACACGTTGTTGCATTGAATTCCTCCATTGCCTTCATGATCAGTTCTTCTGCGGGAGAATCTAAGATTGGAACCAATTCAAATATTAATGAGGATTACAGAGTTCCGAAATTCGCGAAATTACACCCGGTGTGCCTATTCCCTTGAGCTGAATAATCGAATTGAATGGAAATAACTTGTTTGACCACTCGACACACCAATGAATAATTGAGTTTATACTTTGTAAAACATATGTTTCTCACCAAATCCTTCGTGGATTTTATATTGAATTTGTGTTTTTGGCATGAACCTGGTCCCTTCATCTTCATGAGATCCATCCACAGTTTTTTCAACTCCTTCCCCGATGAGACTGTTTTCTTCAGAAATGGTATACGGATGATCGATTTGAATATCTTGATGTACTTTATAATGTTGTGCTGTTATCCCATTGAATGCAAATAGAAAGAAGAAGATGGATAGTCGAGAATCCATCTCGACTATTGTTTGCATGAATTTCTGAAACTTCGATTTAGAGAATTGATATAACACACGTGTACTTTTCAAGCTCTCTTTATACTACATTTAACCATTACTTTATTGGGTTCCACTAAATTCTGTAATATCGTGATGAGACAAATAGCAATTTAATGTGGATACTCATAGCCGAAGACATTGAGCAATTATGTGCGTTGGGATTTTTTATTCAACCAATTTAGCTTCCTCCTTATTTCTAGATGAAAACAATCCTCGATAAAATTCTCATTATAAGTAGAATATCATTCGGGAACTTTATCACAATAAGATAACGTTGCTGTTGCCGAATTTTCTCAAACGATATTTGATGACTTCGATGTGTCATCGATTTATTCCGCTCATCAAATTCTCCCGAAGACAATTGAAGAAATACTTGAATTTGTGTTCAGTTAGTTCCTTGATGCATTAGTAGAACTAGGGATCCATTGCCCCACCTGCAGAGAGTTCCCAACACATTTAATATCAGAATAATCATAACTTTTGAATAGCATTTAAAGCCTGACATTTTTATTACTCGATGGTATTTTTCAAGAAAAAAAAAGTCACGATCAGCGATTAGATGAGATTATTCCCGGTTTGAATTGTATAAATCCAACTGGTTTTTTTCTTACCAAAATGATTTTATGGGTCATTATCGAAATATGACATAGTATATGAAAATAGTATATTACGCACCTAGGGCGAAAAGTAAGACATTCCCGTGGTGCGTATACAACTTTTTCTCCCACCTGGATGAAAAGTTCGGCCCTATTAGTCTATACAGCACAGTGGGGTCCAGGGCGAAGCCCTGGCGGGGGTTGGAGGGCGGAGCCCCCCATTTAAAAAATAATCGTAATAAAGATAATTTTTCCATTTATTCATCTATTAGTGTAAAAAAATATTGCACTTCACTTGGTATGATTATCAGTTGTTTCTAAATTTATACTTAACAAAAATCTTACACTGTCTCTTTCCTATCAATGTTATGGCCATAGTTATTAATAGTTAGTTGGTTAATTTGGCAATTATTGAACGTTACATATTCTGAGTTGATTGTTGAAGAATCTATCTTTTATCTTACCCACATTTATATATATCATAGGATTAGAGTACTTAGGATTAGAGTACATAGAGTACAACATGAAGATTTCTTTGTAAGACGTAAGCATCCAGGAACATAAACAAGGCAAGAATTTATTTCCCTTGTTCAAAACATGTTGAGAGTCATTCATTTTTACCGGGTGGTAAAGTGAGATAGGCGCATGCGCAGTAGTGTCGTCTCGCTGGGAGAGAATCAGGCACTTTTTGCCCTCGTAGCAGGGCGTAAAAGCGAACTTTTCATCAAGGTGGGAGAAAAAAGAATGTCTGTTATTTGAATCAGAACATAAATATCGTTCAGAGCTATAAATATTCGACAATAGAAAAATCATAATTTTAAAACTAAGTATCGTATATGAAATGAATAGTTCCATCAAGCACTTTCATAAAGTTTCAGTGATATTTATTGACAATAAAAAAGTTCGTTGTTTTAGAACACCAAGAAAATATGAGTAGCCTCTTGTCTATAGCTTTCGAAGGAATTATCTTATACTAATTTTCAGAGTATTACGAAGGTCAGCTTTGATAATCTAGCAATTAACGTAATTTGAGATGTAATGTGCTGAAGCGAATATCGCCAATCTCTTCATGTTTCATTCCAAATTGACTTTTGGGATAAACCATTCATTTCTGTGATGAAGTGCTCTGAGTTCATGGTTCCATGTGCTAAGAATGTGTTCTTTTATTAAAATAATGAAAAATCATTCTCTGTTAATGTCCAGTCAATCAATTCCACCGATGTTTCTGTATTGACACATAAATTGCAATTGTTCGTACATATCATTGGAAATTTTTATATTGATAGGTAACATTGATGAGTGCATCTATTCGATTGAAGGCAATATGTGGCTTTATGAGAGTAACAGCACAAATGTTACCCTCTAGTAATATTTGAAGATATTTATCGGTTGAATTCATTGATATTGTAGTATATGAATGAGCGGAAACTGCCATATTTTTACTATCGTAAATGAGAACTTGTCTAGATACTGAGAAATATCTAATTATCTGAACCAGAGAAAATCTCCTCACGCCACTGTGATTGAAAGTACTTCACATCATATGTAAATTTAGGAAGTGAATTTCTTTCGCATCAGCACGATTAGGACGTTGAACGCCTTTAGTGTATTGCAATCATCGATATTGAGACCAGGCGCGATACATGATAATGAAAAAAACTGGACATCTTGTTTCTTACTTAACAATAAAATGTTTAAAAAGAAACAAATCGTCACGGTTTTCTCTTTGATGCTCCAAACGATTGATATTACTGTCTGCCCTTCGATACTCTGTTGACCATTTGTCCATCAGGACCGTTTCAGGGAAGTGGTGATCACATTCCTATAAACAATTTTGTCAACTTTGGAGTTTGCTACACAAGTGCACTCGATACTCACTGCAATCTTCAAACTCGGGAGTAATCACTAACTTTCGGTATCCATATCACAGATAACTATTATTATCAGTCATGAATTATAATGCGTTGAGTTACTTGGGAATATATAACAGTTCGACTCATTTGAATGAATCAATTGATACGATGATGATTTATAATCTCACAGGTATATATTTGATGTTTTCAGAGATATCCAAAACTCTAGTCGACTCATAACATTATATTTCGTGTGGAAATAATTGATGGGCTACCTCCGGACATATTTTTTTCATGTTGTTTTACAGAACTGAGCTCATCGAATACCATGATTCATTCCCAATGGACCAATTCTGATTCATGTTGGTGGTATAACATTCCTGTCAATTCAGTGCAACTTTGCCATTGAATTCATTTGCGTCGTGAATATTCTCCCAGGTCAACCCGTCTCCGTAGGGTCCATGTGTAGATGGACATAAAATATGCCGCCAACTACGGTTTCTCAATCCCAGGAAAATTCTCCAATTCTCCCTGGGACCAAAATCATACGGATTGCGATATATCTCCCCCCGAAGTCTATATTTCTCAGACTCGGTACTATTTATCCTAGCCTCAATACTTGTCTCTCCTCTGGCTATCAGCCCTGCATGCCATAATGTCAGCGAACCGAGTGCTGCAAACACTGCTACAGAAATTAAACCCGCGAAAATAATCAATTTCCGTCGCCATTCGTTCTCTTTGATTTCTTGTAGCTGTGAAGAAATGTCAGCAATTTCTTCAGGGCTCAAATGCTCTATTGACTCGGCCTGAAAAGAGAATTTTTGTTCAATTTAACATATAGTCCAATCACGTTATTTTCATCATCATTCGGTATATTCTGTATCATGAGAGATGGCAGGGTTATGGGATTTTTTTCATGTAATCAAACATGTCCTGAACTCACCACTGGAATTATTTCTGAATTATTTATCCGAACAGGATGACCATGTAAGTCAGGATCTCGATCGGGAAAAAATTCCTGGTATGCTATTTCCACACCGAAAATCATAATGAACGTTACTCCAGTAACAGTGAATGCCATATACTGCAGAAAATGTCTGTGGTTGTAATGCCCAACGCAGTTATTCAACCAGGCTGATATGATCATTGAAAGATTATAAGGAAAATAAGAAGGATGGATGGATAGCATTATCGATTGAATATTCTCGTTCGATAATATTTATAAGGATACGACAATGGTGGTCCATTTTGAGAACACATTTGTTACAAATGGAACAATGATGAGTCCTAGGTGGTTTCGGTTTGATACATTTTTTACATATACTCACTGCCTCAGGAATGAGACCACCGTCGGGTGGATAACCAGCTGGTACATTTACACCCATATAATAATGAAATAGAACATTGATTAGCAGCCAGTTTCCTATTATGAGGAGAATTATTGTCATGAAGGGACTTTTTTCCCACCAGTATGGAAAACCAACGTAATAAGCTATATAAACTATGATAGCTGTGAGCACTGAGACTAGGACAACAAAAACCTGTGAACGAATAAAAAAGAAGCAATGATTATTCATATAATGACATACGATGTGGGTGTTCAACTGAGTATCTCAACTGGGCAGGAGATAGCAAATGCAAATCGCTCGTGTATAATATAATAGAAGAATATGATAGACAGTCATCTGATTTAAGTGGAACCCGTATTCAATTTCTACTTGACGCATCATTCACATCTTCAATATCATGGGAGAGGCATATTAAGGAAAAAAAAAGAGTTTTATACTTGCCGGTCCCAGTACTGCTGTGAAATTTGCGACAAACCATAAAATAGGTTCCATAAAAATGTCACAAGCATATGCCCAACTCATAAAATCATTGTAAAATAATGATTTAATTGTTATCGTAAATTTCCGCCAGTGTTCCTTAAAATTCAACCTGTCGTACGAATGTAGGGTATTCAGTAACAACAATGTCAATTAGTGTTGAATCTGGAACATCGTGTTGGATCTCACTTACTTTTTATTTATACCATACCCATGGACTTTGAAATATTTCGCAAAATGCCAGCGAATCCTCGCCATTATCACAGATTTTATTGACAAAAAATCTTCTTGAATAACTTATCTCAGACACAGTAACATCAAATGAGTATGTAGCTTAATAATTTCAGATGTTTCGTTGCCATATCCTACTTCAGAATAAATTAATCCAATGTGCAGCTTTCTAACCTCAATTCATGTCTTCATGAATCTCAAATTTATTCATTATTCGTTTTGATCTACATCGTTCATACGTGGTTCAACTGATTTGAAGTTAATACCACGCTTGGTTTGGTATTCTCATAATATAAATTGCAATCACAATTGACCTAATCTATAATCCAGTTCTTTATATATAATCTATATAGTTTATTATGACCCATAGAATTTCCTTGCAATAGAATACTGGATAACAAGACCAACAATTCATGGTTGTCTATTCCATCCTCACAAATCTCAGTATGTGTCATCATTTGACGATTTCGTTTAATTTCCGTATGTTACAAAATGAAATACAAGTACATAAATACAAACAAGTTCAAAATAAATAAAGGCTTTTCGGAGTATATCCATTTGTATGTATATATTGACACGATTCAATTCATCAACCCGTCGACTCTTTTCCCGCGCATGCATGTGAGTATATCAATGATGGGTGCTTTTCGCGCTACTGAATTTGAACTGAGTTGCTATTTGGAGTCACATCATCTGAACCCAGATGATTCCGGAATTATGTGAGATGATCATATGTCAAGATTGAAAAATGGACATACTTCGAAAATATGAAAGCGCAATGTTTGAATCGTAGTGTTGTATCCCCTTCATAAATTTTGTAGTGGGTTCGAGAAAAATTGTGGATCCATGTAATACTGATAATAGATTCGCTTTAATGATTTTATATCACTAGAATTCATATTTTCTCTAGATAGTCTATGAGTATTTTGTAACGTCATTTGACTGGAGAAGAAAAACATCATTGATCCATTAATAATCAATAACGACTGTTTTACATAGTGAATTCATTTGAACATAATTACAGCTGATAATTGGTATCTCTTTCTCGTTTCATTGAATGAATCTATGATATGAATTCCTATTCGTAAACCAATAAATACGGACTGAAAATAGGTTCAATTATTTGTACTGTGTCCTATTGTCATTGTTCACCGCACCTTTCTGTGATGAATATAGTTGTAATTCGAAGATCAGAGGCTTAACAGGTCTCTAATGGAAGTATAATGAACGAATGTTTCTCATTCTTCCGTTATTTGTACTTGTGTTATTGACGGTGCCTCGAAAGATGCCCAAAAATTCCATCATCTTATAAGTGAAATTCCGAAATGAATCATGATTCTACTTCACATCATTTCATAGCCGGTTTGCATAAACTTGTGCTTTTTTTATGATATCCTAGTTTTTTTTATACATCTTATCATGGAGTTTTTATGAAGTGACAACGCGATTGTATAATATTTTGGTTATAACATAAAAAAAATGGATTTGGAACGATGGTTTTGTATCATCGATGATCATCTCTTTATAATTTCGTCTATATTAAAGTAAATGATCCTATCACCACATATCTGAGTGATGAACAGCCGTGGAAAAAATACTTGAACGCGCTATGGAGTGTATTCGCATATATGACCACAGCCTGTTGGGCATACACGATTAGTTAGGAACCACGAATTCATGTGAGGTACATGCCCACCATGAGCACAACCTCGACACCAGACATACAAGCCTCGAACAACCTGCAAATACAAATAAGATCATAAATTAAACGTTTGACCAACGACATGAGTTTACTTCCATCTTATAACATGGGGGAGGGAATCACCCAACGAATACCTGATGACAAATTGAACATAATGCATTCTTAGAAGTGTGACATCGATCGCAACGCCAGGCAGACCTCTGCAAATTTTTCTTGCATGCTGAACAACAAATAAAATAAGTAGTTGATTGTTGATTCATTTGGGTGATAGACGGGATCCAAGACAATTGTATGAGCTGAAAAAAATACAAGAGTTAATTCATTCTGCAGGAAAGGGAAAATTATCAATATCTTACCTGTGTGATAACGTTATAAAGTTTATGCCTGCTAAGCAATTCTATATATTCTAAAACCCAATGTTCTTGGGTAGCAATGTCAATATTCAACGCATTCCTTGCGTCACCAATAACATAAAGTATCATGACTGTTGTTTGAATATCTCGTATCTCAACATGATGTCGCAAAACTTCTTCAATGATTGCCGATGGATTCCAGGCTGCTGGCTTCAAAATATTATTTACAACTAATTTAGGTGGCTCTTCAGTAGGTACTGAACCAGAGTCGACGTTTATTTCTGGCGAATTATTTGGGAATTGTTCGGGTGGGGGTGAACGATCTTGAATTTCGTGGCGCAACGGAAATGCCTCTGGTTCTAATATCCAATCATCTTCATTAGGAACTAAGTTACTAACATAATCTGGTCTCAATTCGATTGGCATTGGTTCTTCGTCTTCTTCTCCGAAGATGAAATCTCCTAAATTCGGTCGTTTGTAACCATGGAATGGCATTCTTGATCCGAATGGGTTACGCGGTAGATTATGATTTTCCGGTGTCTCATCAGTTTCAGTTTCGTCGTCACCGCCGCTCACGGCACTTGGGCCGTCACCTGGCAACGATCGAATATCGTTGTTGTGATCTGTGGTACTTGGTTCAGTCGTTGTACCCAAATTCATCTGATTTAAGTTCAATGTCTCATCTTTTGTAGTTGGTTTCAATAACTGATCATCTGAGGGCGGAACATATATCGTTTTCAGAATTTGCCAAATCTTATTGAGATGGTCATATCCGTACTCCGTGGCAACTTTGGCATTATGTTCACATATATCGGTAAAATTTCCGGTCAATGTGTAATTCTCCGCAAAAAATTTCAGTGAAGTTGGTTTACGATCTGGATGAATGAATTCAGTAATGATACTAGAAGCTGAACACGAAGATTCGCTTGACGCGGTTCTTCTATTCAAATTTCCCGTATTTCTCAAGAAAGGTCTCGCAGCAATATTCGTGTCGCATACGAAGGTGATATCACCTTTCAAATCCATCGCAAGACCTTGAGGGTTTGCTCTACTTGCTGGATTAGTGGCATCTTGGAATGAATGCTGGTACAATGTACAATCCCGACTAATTGATAGGAATACGTCTGGGTCATCAAGCCATGCAATACCGGTTGGAACGTCTCTATGTTCATTGAAGCTAGCTAATGGTATATACGGCCGGCGAAGATCCCAAATGTTGATACTAAAATCAAGAACAAGAGAAGAACTAGCTATGTGATATTTGTGTTGTGGTCGCCATTTAATTCTCCCAACAGATGCTATCGTATTTATCGTATATTCACATGTTGGTTTGACTGATAAATCCCAGACTTTGATGGTTTTGTCTCGAGACGCAGTGGCGAGCCAAGGTGCATCTGGATGCCAGTCGCACGAAAATATCGGCCCACTATGAGCGGTATAATGTTGGTAACAACGATCTGGACGACGTATATCCCATAATTGAACATGACCATTCTCAGATACCGAACAGAATGTGTTCACTTGATGCGGCGAAAATTGCACATCTCTTACAGATTCTGTATTGCTATAGAAAGTTCTAATTGCTTCACGAATACGTAAATCGAAACATTTCATAGTTCCATCCTGCGATCCAGAGATCAATAAATGTGGTTCAGTCATGTGAAAGCTAACTTTATTCACAGTTCTCTTATGATCAACAAACACATGTTCCTGTTTAGAACGCGATGGTCTGTTCAAATTCCACAAAACTACAGCTCCGTTGGTAGCGGCAGTTGCTAGTATGTGATCTATGGGCATGTCAACATATCATCATATGTTCATTCCAAATGCAATCAATGCTAAAATAACACAAGCGTTGGTTTTCCTACCATCTATAAGGTTCCAGGCCACATCATTACAAGAAAAATTTAAATTGAGATTCTTCCCAACGCGTAGATTGCAAACCTCATCAAATTTGTTTTCATTCAAACTGAAAACTTTGAAAACTGTAAAAAAATGGGAGTTTGTTCATTTCATTCTCTATAACAGTGATTGCGCGATGGGCAATTATTTAGGAATGACGTACCATTTCGACCAGCGATAACAACTTGTGAATGATCTCTATTGAGAGCCAAAGCATTCGCTGGGCTCTCTTGAGTGATAAACACCGTCTTGGGTGTCATAGTTCTTCTAACTTCACAACAACAATTGTATTGAATTGATATTTCTATTTCATGATGACATTCACTTGAATACTGATAGCTCCCATTCAAATATAATAACAAATATATAAACAAAGGTTACTGTCTGTTTACATACACATGATACAATCATGCCATGCCACTGAACTTCTTTTTATGATTGGTAACTGGGCTTCACCGTGGCAAGGGGGCTGCCATTATACTATATAGCTTTTGTATTGTCACGTGGTATTAAGGTGAACGATTCCATTGAAAGTGCAGTGGGCCACATTCCAATGCACTGACATGCTCCTCACGGTATTAGTGCAATGGAGACAAGACTTGACGAGCCATTTGAGAATCATTAGCACAAGTATAACAACGGCCATCTTGAATATTCTGCGAAAATGGCGCCAACCGGTGTTAATAAGAAACCAATGACTTTTGACCAGTATATCAACGAGACAGTTACATCAATAGTAAAACTTTCACTCCTGAATAATTATTTTGTTGATGCGGTATAGAATATATTGATATTGATATTCAAAATATGACTCCTATTTAGAAAAATTGACCCAGTGTAAGCATTCAGCTACTGGAACTTAAACGTAGGCAGAACACCTAAAGGATAAGTTAACAATCATGTTGCGTATGAGTATTCTAATATCAGATTTGACCAGAGCACCTGGGAGGCCCGAATTTTCGCATTTTGATGAGTAGCATATGACCGATACGGTTCCTTGAAATATTATATCATGCTATTCCACAAAGGCTCCGATTTCTTGAGTATTTCATCGGCATTTGATAATGTTCATCTGACGACATCAGTAATTAACTGTTAATTTCTCGTTTTTCGTAATCAGATGGAGTTTAAATTGGTAGTTTTTACCACGCGTACAAACACTGATTTGAACCTTTCTATTATGCTGATTTCTTGACTTCTAGCAATTCTGATCTCATTGATTATGATCAAGCCTTCTACTTTCTCAGGACAATTATTTTGCAGTTGCCAATAATGTTCATGGTCACTCCATGGATTTCAATCTTGGATCTCGCGCATAAAATTGAACGTCTTGATTGGTTGAAGGTTAGAATGTGAGGAATGGAAGAACATGTTCAATTATGTGGAATTTGCACCCCACTTTGCTCCCGAATCTCTTCAGTTCTGGAGATTCATTCGGACCTTGTCCAATGGGAAAACCAGAAGAACAAATAACCTCAAAATTATATATTATTCAAACACAATAACACCACGATCAAGTTGAACGGTTGACGTTTCGTCGAGTCGGTCGTCACCAATAATCTCAACTGTGATATCTATATTTGTTGCAATAAAAAATGGAGGATATGGAAATAGGAACGCCCGATTGCGATGTAGATTCAAAAAACAAATTCTCGGAAGATCAATCAAAAGAATCTACATCTGTTCACTTGGATGAGGATGCCGAAAAGGAACAACAAAGCAAAGGGGCCTCAAGTGATGAGATTGATGAGGATAATCTTGAAGATGATGATGAAGATGACGATGGTGGTGATGATGATAACGACAGAGACGCAGATGAATTAGAAGTTCGAACGCTTCAGTCATTATTGTCTCAAAATCCTTATGATTATTCAAGCCATGTTGCTCTCATCTCGAAGTTACAAAGTATGGGTGAACTCGATAAATTACGAGAAGCACGTAAGGAAATGAGCTCGAAATATCCATTATCACCAGAACTTTGGTTATCTTGGCTCCGGGATGAAATCAAATTAGCTGTAACACCAGATGAACGCTCAGCAGTGATGAATCTCTGTGAGAAAGCTGTTACTGACTATTTATCAGTTGAAATTTGGTTGGAATATGTTGAATTCAGCATTGGTCTGATGGGTACTGCTGATGATGCAACTAATACAGTTAGAAATTTGTTTGAACGTGCACTAACAGCGGTTGGTCTTCATGTAACTAAAGGCGCTATTATTTGGGAGGCTTTTCGTGAATTCGAGAATATACTTGTTACAATGGTATCAACTGAGGATGAGAAACAGAAACAAATTGATAGAGTAGGAAACTTATTTCGAAGACAGCTCGCATGTCCACTCCTTGATATGGAAAAAACGTTCGAAGAGTATGCCAAATGGAAACTGGACGACGGAAAAAATTCATCTGTGGATGATGAAATTGTGACCGTTGGATATAAACGTGCATTGGTTGAGTTGAGTTCGAGACTCGCATTTGAAGATAAAATCATTTCCTATAACGAAGAGCCCGAGCTTTTGGATGCATATAAAGCTTATCTGATGTTTGAAAAACAACACGGTGATCCAAGTAGAACAACATTGTTATTCGAACGTGCAATAACCGATCTGAGTTTGCAATCAGTATTATGGGAAGATTATTTGAATTACGTTGAATCTACCATCAAATCTGAAACACTATTGGCACCAATATATGAGCGTGCATCACGGAATGTACCTTGGTGCTCAACAATATGGCAGAAATGGATGAGGTCGTTAGAAAAATGGAAAAAACCGCTGTTAGAAATACAGAATGTCATGGAGAATGCATTGTTAGCTGGTTTAACAACAGCCGTCGATTATAGGAACATCTGGTTAACATTCCTTCAATATTTACGGCGTAGAATTGATACGTCGGACGACGATCAATCTGAAAATGCCTTAGAAACTATTAGAGCTGCATTTAACCGTGCATGTGAACACATGGCCAAGTTGTTTGGACTCGATGGAGATCCACAATGTGTTATTTTACAATACTGGGCAAGGACCGAGGCCATTCATGGACATAATATGGAAAAAGCCCGGGCGTTATGGGCTGATATTCTTTCGCAGGGTCATTCAGCATCTGCATCTAGTTGGTTAGAATATATTACACTGGAAAAATGCTATGGTGATACGAAGCACTTACGGAAATTGTTCAATCGTGCTCTGGTCGCGGTGAAGGATTGGCCGGAGAGTATCGTGAATGCTTGGCTCGATTTCGAACGCGATGAAGGTACACTCGAACAAGTGGAGCAATGTGAAATAAAGACCGGACAACGATTGGAAAAGGTGAATGAGGAAAGAGAGAAAGCACAACGGAAGAGTGAACACCAACAGCATGAGTTGATCCCTCATCATCAGTCAACCAACAAAAGAGTGGTAAAACGTAAACATGAGGAAGGTGGAAAATGGCAGAATTTGGCTGTAGTTCCCAATAAACAGAGTAAGATAGAGCTCTCGGACAAATCGGATAACACAACTGATTCACATGATAAAAATAAATCAGAGAAGAAGAAAATAGCACCACCGCCAGGTTATGTTCCGCCAACAGATGAGCAAATGGAAACTGATCAAGAAGTTGATAATAACATAACAGTCTTCATCAGTAATTTAGACTACACAGCGACTGAGGAAGAAGTGAGGACGGCGCTGGCGCCCGCTGGACCCATTACACTTTTCAAAATGGTGAAAGATTATAAAGGAAGGAGCAAAGGATTTTGTTATGTACAATTGTTGAGCCCGGTAATATACACGTTATTACGTTATAATTGTGGATGGTGTTTGTTTCTAAATTTTTTGTTCAACAGTCTGCAGTAACGACCGCATTGAAATTAGATCGGACGCCAATAAATGGTCGACCTATGTATGTGTCACGTTGTGATCCAGATAGAACTACGCGTGGAACAGTTTTCAAATATGCCAATGCTTTAGAAAAGACAAAACTCTTTATCAAAGGTGGGTATGGGCATGAGATGTGAGAACCAGCAGAAATTTTAAATAATAATTTCAGAATTGTGTACTATATTTCGTTATGTCTATCAATGAGTGGTAGTTAACTGTGTGAATGAGTTTAAAAGCTTATGAGATGCTAACTAGGACATAATTGTATTGATTCGTTTGATTTATGTTGCAGGACTTTCATTGATAACTACGAAGGAGGAGTTGGAAAATGTTTTTAAAGTGCATGGTGCGTTGAAAGATGTACGGATTGTTACATATCGTAATGGGCATTCGAAAGGTTTAGCATACGTTGAATTCGAAGATGAATCAAGTGCATCGCAGGCACTTCTCGCTACAGATGGGATGACTCTGATGGGTAACGTTATCAATGTAGCAATAAGTAAACCACCTGAGCGTAGAAAGGATTCTAATGAAGTGATGCACGTGAAATCGCTGGGGGGCACGAGTATCAGTAGAACGCAAATGGGTGTTCCAAAAACGATGCTATCTATGATTCCAAGAAGCGTCAATAAGCTCACATCAGCGAATGGACATACTCAATCTCATGATAACGTGAAGCCTATGAAAAATGAAGACTTTAGAAATATGTTACTGAATAAAAAATAATGCCATGAGCTAACTACTATCCGTTTCATTTATTCAGTATCGAGAGAAAATAACGATATTTCATATTTATTAACTAAATATATCAATCCAAACTGAAGTTTATTCTATGTCATTGTCTATGGATTCTACACAGGTTCCTGCGTCAGGTTCACCACAATGGATGTTGCGTGCGATAAGTGATAATGAGTCGAAGTAGTTTCCCTCATGATTGAAAACACAACGCAGCATCACAGCATGTTCGAATCTGTTTTCTTATAGTTATTTATTACTTTCCTTCTTTCCCTTTTGACATCAATAAGTGGATATTCTCAAATGTCTTTATTTCTATATTTATCTCTATCAAAACGTTCAGTTATCGTAAGATTTCTTTTTATAAGATCATATAACTGAAGTCTTTGAATCAGGACTGGAAGAATAAGATTGAAGTTCCGTTCGTAACAAGTCTCAAACAAAGAACTATCATTTCAAGTTCATTACACTCAGGCAGTCCATTTCATTTCATATAGTTGATAGGGTTATCAAGAATCAATATTGAACCGCTTTCGGTGAATAATTACCGTCAAACTATTTTTGGGAAAATGAACTTCTCATCATGATTGCACAATTGCAACCAGATAATAAATACAAAATTGTTATATACAGACTCAATTCCTCAATAAAGGAATGATCTCTCATGTTTTCACGTGGTATTATAATTGGATATGAATAATTAAAGATGAAGACTACTTGATGACAGTCTTTTGTGTCTTGGTGGGGCAATTGGTGGTTGATTGTGCACTTTTGATGCATTTCTTCTTGCCATCAACCACTTTTTCGCTCTACCAGCATGATAATAATAAGCGTAGAGTAGTGCCAATGCAGCGATGACAATGAACAAACAAGTTCCGGCGATGATGAGGCTGAGATACCAATAGGTGTTGAACGATTCGGATGATTCAGGTGGTATTGTGGACGTCCATCCTTCATCAACAATCACATCATTATCATTTGTTCTTGTACGCCAAGGAGGCAATACATTTGGCTTCAATGGTGTCTTGGTAGAGGATGGCAATATTGGGAAATCATCACCTATTGCAATGTCAGCGCAACCGCGAAATTCTTCTTGCGGTCCGCAGCCAACAGCGCCTGAAAAGAAATGAATATAAAAAAGGAACACAATGTAGAATCACATTCATGCGTATCTCTCAACGTTAGATTTTTATATTTGGATTGTGAGTTCGCATACAGCGCAAATTGTGTAATTCTCAATATATTATTATGTGGAATCGGATGTCGATTATTCATATATTATTATGTGAAAGCAGATGAGAGGAAAATTAAAGGGAATAAGAAAAATGTGTACTTTCTAATTTGTCCGTTCATTGAATACTAATTGATACGTTGCGATACCTTCCTCGATTCTACATGTAGCGAATGACGTGAATTATTATACAGACGTATGAGTGGACTCCGTAAAAGATTACTGACAATAGAGACTGAAATCGTTGTGGAAATCATGATGGATCGATAGAAAAATTGATGATGAAATGATTTATTTTTCGGAGTTCGATAAAAGATTCCTAGCATTGATGGGATTACTCACAAAATTTCCCAGAACTTTCAGTGAATATTATTCCACCATGAAATCCTCAATGAAAATACTAATTGATAGGGTCATTGCGATCACGAAAAATTTGTTTTAAAATTTATTAACATTACACAATAGGTGTGCAGATGAAAATATAGAATGATTTGAATACCTGTTCCATTGCCGCAGTCACCCCAATTATTACCAGCGATATATCTCCATTGGAATACACATTGATCGCATCTGAGATTATCCGGAAGTTTATAAAATGATTCGAAAATGATATTTCCGATTCCTGGATAATATCTGGCTGTGCTATTCGGCATTTTCAATAAATACTTGTCCAGACATTCTTGTGTCACTTCTTGATTCCTATTACTCATCGGACAGGTCCGAAATTCAAAATAGCCACGATGATTAGCTGTCAGTTGTATATGAACTGGTATCACAGCACCTGTACGATATTGACGTACAATCACTCCGTTCCCATATTTCCCACCAGTTTCGTGTGCTCTTGGCTTCAATATATAAAATGAAGAATTAACAAATGGAAACTGTGATGTTCATTACATTTCTTGAGCATTCAAATCAATCAAGTTTTCTCACCGGTTTTATGTCCCATGCATCACCACAAATTCCACATTTTCCTTTATTTTTTGTCCATTGTCGAGTGAAACCACCACAATAACTCTCATGATCATTATAATCATGCGGTGTATCGAATCCATATCGCCACATTGAAGCTCTCGATGGCGGTTCAATTAATCGTCCATGAGCAGAAACATGAATTATCAATGAACCCGTGAATATTCCAATTACCAATAATACAATCATAGTGTATTCAGTTTTTTATTAATACTGCTTTAGTGATCAAACACAAATGCTGAAAAATGATAAAACAAAATTGATATCATCTCATTTTATTTGTAGGTGTTTTTTTATTTGTTCGGATTGTTCAATTGAGGCTTTGTCGTTACTAGAGGAATCTAATCATCAGGTTTTCATTTCTTCGCTTCTTATCATTTCCTATATCAGAATGAGAGAACATGTGTGTACGTTTGTATAGTTGTTTCATCATATTCATTTCATCATGATGATTTTATCATTGAATTTAGGGCAGGAAAAATATGTTGGGTGATGATCTACTTCGGATATCAAATTTTTCATAGGAAAGTTCATTTCAGTTTCGAAATGCAACTGGATTCCAATTCGTAAATCAAATTCTCATTTTGCGACATTTGGAATTGGGTAAATTCATGCTAATGATAAACATGAAGTTTTAGTAATGCAACTATACAAATCCGTGTTGGAATAGTCGAATGAATTACCATATGATACTTTCTAATCCTCATTCGATAACGCATGTAGTCTCTCCTCGTATTATCACCGATTTAGTGATAATTTTCTACATAAAATTGAACAAATGATAACACCATCATTCTGTCACAGCAGAGTGACGATGAAATTTTTTTAAACAAAAAAATTATTTAGTTCCGTTTATTTTCTTAATATATGGATAAACCAGATATCAGGAATAACCAGAATTGTCCGAACTTGCAGTGCAACAACCTCATCCACAAATTTTTATGTCTACCAATGTGAAAAAATCAATGACAATCAAATTATTGTCAATAAATTAGCATTGAATTTATCAACTAAAAAAGTAACAAGAAAGAATAGAAATTATCTTATTCAAGACACATAAAGAATGAATAAATTGTTTAATGCCGAGTCCGTGATACTAAACACTTAGAGCCTTGATTTATACAAAGCTGATTCGAGTGCAAATCATCGAGGCATAATATTTTATAATATCTTCATCAAGAAAACGAAAATAGAAACAATTACAGCACTCACTCACTCACCGTATAACACTCTAGGGTGTTCGATTGATATGAAGCCGCTTCGTAATAATTAATTTATGATGATAAATTAATGACTGTTATAAAATCTGCCCATTTAAATAATATTGAAAGAAGAAATGTTAGATGCAATTGAATTTAAAAATCACTCGACTATTGTTGTATATTATCAATCCTAAGTTTTCCTACCGAATTATTCACTAACAATTTCTGTATTAATATTGATTCTTCTTGTTAAATGCATAACAAATTTATTTACGATCAGTAATTCATGTTAATTTTATTTATCCTTACACGTTCGCACGCCCACCAATTCTCAACGGTACTTCACACGGCAAATAAGTCCAAGTGTGCAATACGACATTGGACAATGACTCAAATTGTCATGGGAAATAAAATCATATTCAATTGAATATAAATGAAAAATATGGAATAGAGAAAACAACTATGATAACACCAACTCGCTTAGTTAAGCGATTGTACGCGACTGAACTCAAATTCTTTGAAGTTCTCACCGCGATTGAGAAAGGTGTGGATGTATATACATATGTTATTCTATATGGGGAGACGGAACAGAGGTGCGAACACACACTCACATGAGTTCCAGTACTTATACACTGTGGGAGTAGGTCAACGGAACGAATTCATTGCCCTGCATTCGGCTCTTACATTTTTTTCCATAAATTTTTCATTGTCAATTTTCGATTGAAATATTCATTCTGATCACCCTTAAATACCATATCATTTCTGTGGAAACATTCACTACATTGGTAATATACGTTAAGAATTTATAAATTCTCTATAACATTTGATGTCTTTTTAGATTGACTAAATGACTCAAGCTTGATGAAGGTCGTATTCATTATTTTTTAATAATTCACGACAGTGATGGAGAGGTTTTGATGACATGTTCAATGTGAATCACGAAGCTTTTCCTAAATCATATTCAGGAGAAGCGGTTTTGTTATTTTTCAAGTTCAAGGGGACGTAATAAATTCTTACCTTCCTCACATTCTCATTATTGATATCGTGATCCCGTCAAAGCACAAATAATAACTGAAGGAAATTATGTCAATTGTTTAAGACGCACGTATCAGAGAGATTTTTTCTTTTTGCTGTGTTGAATTGATGTCGTGTTTGAGTGTGACACAGAAAAAAAATTTAGAAAATGACGTTGTTTGTATTAATTTCACTTGTTCAGTTTTCTATCCGAATACGTCGACTATGACTCCGAGTCTTCAATGTTCAGGTGATGTAGATTGCAATCTCATTGAAGACATTGGGATCCGCTTTCGTGAATTGCAAGCCGCAGATTTCCGTTCGACTGAATTTTATTGTGACCTCGGACGATCCCTCTCTGAACTGAAAATGAGATAAAAAAGAAATTGAACAAAAATGAAGGTAGCGGGAGTGAGAGAAAGGCGGTGTACGAGATGGACAGAGTAACTGGGAGAAATACAAAAGTTGGTTGGAAGTTGATGCCACGGTTTGGACATAAATCTATTTTTCAACAGTGGTGAAGCAGAAATAAAGTAAAAGACGAAGATGTCGATGTTAAAATAATCAAATTTCATATTTCAATGTTCGATTGAATTGGTGATAATTGGAGCATAATCGATGACGAATATAGGAGGCGTGTTATTCTCGATGTTATATACAACATCAAATATTATTTCTAAAAATTTATTCAATTTCACTGTTGGACAATCACAAAATTACTATCGAGACGACCGCGAGTTTGTTCGTAATATCATCACCAAAGGAAAAAACGAATTACTTCATTGTATCAATTCCCAGTTTTTCATGAGGAATATGAGCACAACCGAAGAATTGACAGATCGTGATATCAATAAACCAAAAAATTCAAAGACTTTTCACTCGCATGCAGTTAAAATTTGCAACATTCTTAACGAATTTCCTCACAACAGACTTTCAACCACATTATGTTCCTTCTTGTATCTGAAAGTTGATTCATCGTTAGAAATATCGTGCGATATCACAACAATTAGAAAGAACCAGAAACTTGACTATGCAGTTTCAAAAATCTCTCGAAAATTATTTCCGACTTAATTCCATGAGAAAGTTCAATATATTATTACATCTGTGACTGTAACAATATTTGAATTGTCCCTGAATCGCAAGAGTTTTCACTGGAAAATAATTGCCCTAAAATCATTGTCAAATCAATTTGACAGTCATCTAATTACGTTATGACGATTTTAATCGCTCGAAATTGTGGTGTAACATTCGGTTAAATACCATGCCCTCACATAGAATCGAACGCACAGTTGAATATCCACCCCCACCATGACATGTCCTTGCTCTGGCGCCCTATATTCTGTAATTTATTCCACTCATTAATTCTACAATAACTGATCTACCATTTACCACAGGGCTGTGGATCAATCTGTGGACAGTTTGAAACTCACCAGTGAAAAAGGCAGTGGTTAATATTGAATCAATAAAGAATGAACATCACAAATGAATTCCAACAGCAAGATAGTATTATCGGATGGAAGTAGATGGAAAACACAATTCGTCTGATGTAACACGAAAAAATGAACAATGAAAAGTATCCTAATGAATTGAATGAGGTATTGAACAATTCCACCATTTTCTAATGCTTTGTGATCAACAAGGCATGGAAAAAATAGAAATTATCAACCAATTAATGTTCCAAAAATCTTGAACAATGAAGTATAATTATTCATTGCGTCACAATGATTTGATGACTACAAAACTAAATAAATTAAGTATTATATATTCACAAATAATGAATAATATTGCATACATGCAACTTCCTTATGGTACACACACATTTGAGACAATTGCGTGTTATATAGAATGAAATAGTGAGATCGTATGGGCATAGCAGGCTTGAACACTGTGCAGATGGAGGTCTACAACCTCACTCTGTTTCACGTACTTACATGTATTTAAAATGCAGTAGCCTTGACTTGCGTGTACGGCATCCAGACGAAGCGTGTAACCGGTCTCACCAGCGTTGACTCACTCTCTCTCAGTTCCTCTCATTTCTATTCCTTTCTCCTCCAGTGAAATATTTTTTTGAGATGAGACCGTTACTTTATTATGTTCTATACCTGCAAAATTTGGATATAATCCACGTTGATTCTATTAATCAAGCGAAATGAAATAGCAATAAAATTTTCTCGACTATTTTTCTTTCCACTTAATGAATGACTAATCTTGCTTCCATTTCTCATACCAGATATCTTCCTGAGCCATCCGGAAATCTCATGAAGATGTTGATTATGATTGCAGTTCTGTGAAATGGTCTTCCATGTGATTTAGAGTGATTAAGATTTTCCATCGGCAACCTGGAAAAAATTTCTATCAATTTTTCTAGAGCAAATGATAACATACACTTTTGTTACTTATCATTGTTCATTGTTATGAGCTGCAGACGTCGTGTCATATACTGATTGGATGTTGATTGATGGGTGGCCGTGAAGTGTGGCATATCACGTAAGGGCTTTTTATTATTTTACGAGAATTA
Source organism: Meteorus sp. PSUC_FEM 10030008 (assembly GCA_018881525.1). Taxonomy (NCBI): domain Eukaryota; kingdom Metazoa; phylum Arthropoda; class Insecta; order Hymenoptera; family Braconidae; genus Meteorus; species Meteorus sp. PSUC_FEM 10030008. The sequence continues at coordinate 72,967 of JABMBR010013823.1, forward strand.
AAAAAGTAGAAAAGTTTTAACAATTCACTGTTCATTTATCTTGAATAGTCTCGTAGTTGGGAATGTCAAACATTTTTTGCTGGTGATGCTGTTTTCGTCTGCTTCTTTTTGGAAACGAGTTGTGATGAGTCGAAACATGATTCATTGTTGAGAATTATTTCATTTTTCTATTATTGAACTGTTGACTCATATCATTGGGACTGATAAATACTGCGGGTGGTTGGTTGTGAATGAACAGCTAAAAATTCCATTCAGTTGGCATCGGTATTGGGTTCGGCACATCCCCGAATTGTAAAAAACTATCGAAGTACTTGATGAATTACGATATCTATCGTCGATATGAGTGTAAATAATCGTGAAATTCTATTGGGTGGAATGATTAAGGTTTATCATACTGGGAATATTGAGAGAATAAGAATCAACATTCTGAACTCATCTTCAACTATGCTCATTATATTTATTCATTCGATTAACCTTTTTCATTGACATGGTAAATATCTAAAAAGATACATAGACATATTTGTCCGTTAATGTTGAAACGTTCAAATGTTAGTTGTAGGAAATTTACATAGTATACATTGAGCAATTGTGATGAAGGTGGAGATCGACATTTAATAAGAACGGGCGAAAGAATTTGATGGACCAGAAATCATTTTAGTACCCATAGGAGAAATTGGTTTGCTTATTTGCTGTTGTTTGTGCATTGAAATGTCATCTCTCTAGAGATGTTAATAATCCTCGAACGAGGACTACAATTAGGTAGAGTACAATATTAAAAGTTGATAATTATCAAGTTGTGATAAACATATAATAAAAACGTGCACTCTTCCGATTCGCTGAACTCACGAGTTCACGTTTGCTTTAGTAAATATCACTATCCCCACAATTGAGTTATCATTTTCATAATCAACAATGAAATAACTTGATATAACATTCTAACTGGTAATTATAAACAGAGTAAATTTTCTTTGGCACACATTTTTCATTTGTTTCTTTGTATAAAGAGAAAAAGATTCGAAAAATTAATTTCAAATGATGGATTTTTTCATGAATGACCAAAATGGAATCAATGAAGACATTGGTATCAATATGATGAGAATGCGTTACAGACCATTCTTCTCTCTTATATTGGTTTGGGTTTCGTATTTCCCTATATACTACGCTAGTACAAGTAATGTTGGGTTGATCTTACAGCTCAGATTAACTTCATTTATGTAGATTCCAGAATATAATAGAAGTGTATAGGTGGTGACAATTAGAGATTATCGATAATTGATAACAATCAAGGCTAGATTTGTTGGTCGCATTCTTATATATTGGATTGAGATGATATAAAATACTGGAATCGATTCGATACCATTGAACGATTTATAATGTTCAACTAATAAATATTTCTCTTATCAATACTCATATGAGTCTATTCTGCAGTATGTCTATTGATAATGAATGCTCAGAAACTCTTCATATATCTTCATCAATATCATCAATATGAGAATGAGATAATTGGTACATTTGATTCAGTAATTGACAAACTAATTCTGCCTCTCTATGTCTTGTAACTTGTTCGATGATGCACGAATAATATTTTTTATATTTGATTTGATCTCTAAACACTTGTGAATGCAATGTTAATACTCGAGAATTATCTCACATCTTGATTATGTTTACGATTTGCGACATGTCCTATGTACACCCACATGGATAATCCATTTATAAGTCAACCTCGGGAGCAGCGTTACCACCTAGTTATGATGTAACTGTTTATTGCTACGTTTATGGCGAACAATGGTTACAAATAGCAACCTGAAGATGTATGAAATTGAATATCATAAGTAAAGAAATGGCTGCTCCAGAGGGTGGATAACCGTTAGCCAATTTTCTTTTAGTCAATTTGATTGATCCTTAATTTTCCGTCGTGATGTTACAACTTGATTGAATAATTAGTTATCAATAGAAATAACGGAATATGCAATAAAAACTGGAGTAAAAATGCTAGATCTAAGGAATATGATACAATATTGAAAATGCAAAAGCAAATGCAATACAAAAGTATGCACAACATGAAAAGTCATGGATGTGGAATGAAAATAAAAAAATAAAATGATGTTATAAATATCATAATATTGTGGATTATGAATTCATTGAGTTAACCATTCATATCTCACTTCAATTGTGGAATCTTTTTATGTCCCACAATTCTTTCTCTCAAAATATTGTAGTGTCCTCGTACTTGTGAGACTTGCGCTTTTAATGAAGCCGTAAGTTGTTTCTGAAGTTGTTGCACTTCCAAAATTTCTTCTCTTAACGATTGGTATTCTTCTTTGACTTGTGCAACGGACCTCATCAATCTCAATACGGATACCTGGATGAAGGTGGTAAGCGTAATATGAATGATGATTCAATTTACTTCACAAGTATAACGAGATACCCAAAATAATGTGTCAATTAGAGACTTTCGTAGTGTTACCTCATTATCTGGATCGGGAAATTCTTTTTCAAATGTGTCAATTTTCCACGTTATAGATGCGAGTTTACCATTAGCTTTGTGCACCTGAAATCATTTAATGATTAATATACACATTCCATGGAATACCAAAGTATAAAAATAATGATGAGCATCATCGCTCCATGGTTATATAAATTATGTAACGGTAACACGTTCAGAAAAATTTCGCCAGCAACAAGAATTCACATAACGCCTGAATTTAATTTTTTCCAGGTGTAGTTGTAGTACTGCTTTCGAATTGAACCACTGGAATATTGCTCAAATAATTAGTGAATTGTTGCCATCCTTGTTACTCCCCATGTCTTATAAGCGCTAGAAAATGGGTATCTGACAATACATTGGAATTTTGAGAATAAATAATAGCTAATACGCATGTATGCTTATTAAAAATCACCAGAGAAGTAGTATCGCAGACTGGCTCGAGTCTAGGGAGAGACTGATGAGGCGAAAATTTAATATCAAGATAATCTTATTTTGCCCTTGCATAGGGACGTGTCGAATTGACGACCTCTCCCATATTTTTTACTGTTATCAGATGATATTTGGAATTAAATTAATATTGATCAGTTAATTGGTCTTCAATCCTTTCAGCTTCATGTCACCGACTTCGGAATATCTTGAATCCAAACTTTCACAAATAAAAACATAACCCTATTTATGACAGCTTATACACTATGTTCACCCAAATATTTTGTTGCTATATTCAAGTTATGTGATAATACATCTTTTTTCATTTATGGCCTTTCCAACAATATTTTTTATACTCGATTGTTGGATTATATATGGGAATGGGAAACAGGTAAACAATTTGGAGGCTTAGTACCATAACCACACTTACGCTCTGTTCCAAATTCATAATTGCTGACTCCATGTTTGATTTATTTCAAACTCAACAATGACGGAATATAATTCACAATAAGGTGAGTAAATAACGTAAAATTGATTATTCCGATTCACAATACCAATAGAAAAAACATTAATACAACATGTATAAACAATAAATTTTTGTGAATTTTTATAATGAATATGTAAAAGATAGCAGCAAGCGAAAAAAAATGAAGCTCATACGTCAAGATCTAACCGCCAACTGTAAGTGTATTTTGAAAACATGAATTACCAAATCGCCAGTAGACGGCGTTACCAGTATTGAATGGCGCCAAGTCTTGGTTACATTTGAATGCCGCTTTTATTCCTCATATATTATTTCTCAGAGCAATCTGTATTTTAAACGTAGTGTGCAATTTTCTTGCTATTACTCATCAAGAATATTGCGATAATGTTGGAATAGAGTTTGATGAAAATGCAAGAGATGTGAATGGAGTTTACTTTGCTTCTTTTCGTCTCTCACACTCTGCAAGAGATTTGTTATAATGGAGGTTTGATGAAAAGAAAATCGATCCAGTACTTGAATGAGAAGAAATTGAGGCCGGGTGTACTTATATGACACATATATACTTATGAGATACTTTTTCTTCGCTTTTTTTCTCATTATTATTCTCATTTCATATGTAATGTCACAGTTTTTTGCCACTTTTGTATGCGAAACATGAGAATGAACACTCATGAAGTGACACCAATGGCAACTTCGTGATGTGGTGTCTCAACTTTTTTATTTTCATTTATCAATAGAAATTTTTGAATATTTTTTTCAACTCCCTTTCCACTTTTTTCATCAAAATATATCAACCCAACTGAATCGTATGAATCTCATCGTGCTTTATCACTAAACAATGAACTATCTTATTATACTTTAACAAATATATTTCACTGAATTTTCTGAGGTGTGACTATCAACCTTTCTAGACATTTTTACCGAGCACGGATGTTGCGTTGTCACTAGAGAAATAAACCTTCAAGGGACTGATAACAGAACAAATGAATAAAATAAAAAAAATGATAGCTTAACTGAATAGATAAATTTTGTTATGAAGCCAAAGCGTCTTGAAGCGTGAAATAAACCTACATTTACAAGGTGTAACTGTTTTAAAAATTTATTTATATATACTTGATTTTACAAAAGTAATATCAGGAATATATATCAACTGTAACAGAGTCATAGCTCACTCATACCTTGATAAGTATATTCGATCCAATGACAACTACACGATGAATTACTTCCTGACAATATTCATGTATTATTTTCACTCTCATTTTATTTATTCTAAATTTTTTTTTTACACCTTTCGTTGAGGAATTAGTCTTAAAGCACTTCCGCACGTTGCCTTGTCAAATTATCAGCTATGACCGCAATACCATTATTACTCATCATCAAATCTCATGAGTATTTTCAGTTTATTCGAAAAGAGAATAAGAAATGAAAAAATAAACAAGTGGGAATGGCAAAGTGATATTTTCAGGTGGTATAAAAGGAAAGTTAACAATTGTCCCAGGTATCAGTACAACTCTATCATCGTATACTTAATATTATTAATTTTGGATATTTCAAAATAATATAATATAAAATTAGAGGAAGAACAAAAGAACAAATTTGAGATGGATATTCGCGTGGTTATTCTGCTATTTGTTTGTTATACATTGGATGAAATTATTGCTCTACCTGCAGAACAAGATGATGAAATTAAATCTGATAACGAAGTCGAATCTTTGGATGGTGATGAAATTGATCTAACAGATCTTGAAAATTCAATGTACGGATTCGAGAGTGAAGAGACTGGTAAAAGAGTGGCAATGTGGAGTGCAGAAGATTCTGTCAATCCAGAAGAACTTGGTGAATATGCTCAAGGTGATATTCTTGTACCGGCAACTTCATCGAGAAGTGGATTGAGGTCAAAACGTTATCGATGGCCTGAGGGAAAAGTTCCATATATGATAAGCCCAGTTTTTAGTGAGTATTTTTTTCAATTTTATAATTGATAGTTTCGACGATAATTTTCCACATAAATACAATTCTTTTATTGAATTCGGAGATACCAAGTGTCAATGGAACGAATACTTATGAAGTTGTTGATATGAATTCTTTTGTATTGTGGGAAAATGATGAATTTTCATTTATTCGCAACGATGCAAGATCTCGTTTGGAAAGAATCAAGTTTTATACAAATTTGATTCACCAATTTTCACCGTAAAGAGTTGTTTATTCTAATGATTTTGAATCTATTCGAATTGTACTAAATAGTTTCAAGATTAATTGTCTCATACTAAATGGGTCACAATAATAAATCAATCATGAAGGAGTTTGATTGGATCTGTTGTAAGAAACAAACAAATAAGTGTTGGAATGTCGAAATAAATTCTTTCTAATCAACATTTGACTGTTGTTTCAACTATCAATCCATATTCGTGATGGATGTCGAATTAATATCGATATATTTTGCAATATTAAATTTAGAATAAATGAGCAATTTTTTGATACAGGCCCAGATCAACATTCATTAATTCTAGAAGCAATGAGAGATATTGAGAAGAACACGTGTATAAAATTCTTCCCACGAACAGGTGAAAATGCATACATTCGTTTTCAGTCAGCCAACAGTGGCTGTTGGAGTCCAGTAGGTCATGTTGGATCACGTGTTGATATAAATTTGCAACGACCAGGTTGTGTAACAAAGAAAGGGACAGTGCAGCATGAAATTATGCATAGTCTTGGTTTTGTTCATGAACAGAGTCGAGATGATAGAGATGAAAATGTGTACATTCAACGACAAAATATTAAACCAGGTGAGTAATATTTGAATAAAGTGAAAATCTAAGTCCTCTTCTATTGTCCACTTTTTGATGAATATCAATAAGTTGTTGTTTTATTCATTCATCAGGCACTGAAGTGAACTTTGAAAAGTATTCGAGTAAGATGATCAATAATTTTGGAAAACCTTATGACTATGGAAGTGTCATGCATTATTCTCCTTATGCATTTTCTGTGAATGGAAGACCTACGATTGTCGCTAGGGTAAATAATTGTTGTGAACTTTCAAAGTATTCCAGATATGCTACACAATTATATCACAACACAAGTTTGACGTATTCTTAACTTTCTTTATTATATTTACAGAATAACAACTTCATTTTCCAAGGTGATAAAAATTATATGATGGGACAACGTGAGAGTATCAGTCCTATGGATATTGAAAAGATAAATGTGATGTATGATTGTCGTACGAAACTCTAACTTTATCAGAACGGTACTGAAGTATTCGTTGATAGACCTCAGTTGTTGCGAATTCAATTCTTTGAGACTTGATAAAAACATTAAAAATTTACGATTCGGAGAAGATTCATAGATGAAGTTTTCATGGTAATTAATTCAATTTGTGATAGATCTGATCATCGCTTAATAAATGCTGCTTGTTCAAACATACAGTCAAACAATATCTGAAGAATTGTGATCAACTTTGATCGGAAATTTATTGATTCAATTTCTATTCCTCCTAATTTCTATATTCATGTCAGTTGATTTTATGAATTCCAATATCTGTATCGTGTAAATATCACCACATTTGTCAGAATCTAATGGCCTCCAGTTTTGAAATTTATAGCGTAGTATAATTATGATGATGTGTTGAGAAAACGGTAGGAAATTGAAGCGAAATAGATGATGTTCCAATCTGAAAACTGGAAAGCAAATACACGATGTATTGCTATGCTTTTTTGGCAGAAGGGTCGATGATTATGTCGTCAAAAAAATCACCTGTGATTGAAGCTTCACGAAAATCTTGGTGTCAACATCTTATCATACTGTTGTTTAGAAAAACAATTCTACGAATATCCAATATTCCATTGATAAGTCGGTGTATAAAACGATAATGTCAAATATTCATTATCTTTATTGAGTATTGAAATACAGGTTTATATGACTGTTCTATTCTCAATATAATCAGTCATACAGAACATTACCAGTATATTTTCATTAAAATCTCATTGTGATAGTTATCTTTCAGTTATCAGAGAAAGTTTGAAAGAAGCTGAATTATTGAGCCAATGGAAAAGCCTGTTCTATTATTCATAATCATCCGAAAACTGATGTGTATTTGATGATCATTAACGCAACATCACCTCCAGAATTTTTGATAAGACTTTGAATAGCCCATTTATTCTTGAATTCGTGAATATTTGGTGGAATACTCTAATGTTATTTAAAATTCTATTGAATGGCGATAGGTTGCGAAAGAGAATGAATTAATTTAGAGTGTTGCATTGCAAAGAATCTGTGAAATGATATCTCACAATTGAATGCCTACAGATCAAAAACACAATGGAAAATAAATTTAATAGATGACAGCAATTGAAAGAATTGAAATTGCTTCACTCATCTGAAATTTAAATAATTTCTATTCAATTAAATATATTTCATATGAATTCCTTTCGGCGACGATATCATTAATATCATCATCGATGATTTGTTTACGCACGAGTTTCCTAATCATCCTCCTTCAATCTTGATTGAATGCTATACGAACTTTGATACTTGTGACAGAATAAGTGATTCCAATTTTTGAAAGGATTTATAATGAAGTTAGTTGCTTGTGTTATGTGAGTGCAAGTGATTGGAACAAGACACAGAACGTATTATTGAGTTAATCATAGTTAAACAAACGATAAACCTGTCAAGCATGTCGTTCAATGAGTGATTGCTGCATCCATTTACAAAACTTTTCAACGAAATTTTATATTGCCTGGATCTTTTTGTCAATTTATACTACAGGAATATGGAATGAATTTTTTATTTTTTCACTACTTGATAATCAAACATTGTCCTTGTTAAAAAGTGAATCAGTTGTGAGGATTATTAAATGAAATCTGGTTGGTTATAAGACACGAAATTCTGCTCTGGTTGTATCAACAATCAAGTTGAGGGGAGCGATTTGTTTGTCGTTTTTCCTAATGTGGAATTCTAGTGGTGGTGTTTTCGACTCTGAACATTTTTAAGCTGATGTGATTTATATTAGGACATCGATATACAAGTGGCGTTTCATTATCAATGATGGATGACATTATCAAAAAATTCGATAACGTTTATACATTGTCCATGGTTCCATTCCAAAATGACAAATGAAAGAAGTTTCGGTTCAAATCTAACAACATTATAATTTGTGGCAATGATTGAAGAATAATTGGAGTATTGAACTTTATATAGTGGTGGGAATAATACAGCACTTTTGTCTTTGGTTTAATTAATTCAATCGCTATAAAACCAGAGGATGAAAATTGTCTCAATGTCAGAACGTGTGAAGAAGTGAACAAGAACATAGAGTATAATTATTAGTGTTCGTATCCTGTTTAAAAACTGTATCAGAATGCAAATTTTGACGTTGATGTATGTCACTTGGCTCGCATTGGAAGGAGTAATCGCCTCACCCATGATCAAACCCCACAAACTGTCCCATCTTGCATCACAAGATTCACTGACAGCTGATTTGAGCTATCTTGGGAATGAAGTTTTTGGTATTCCAAAAAGAGCAGCTGGTCAGAGAGTACAAAATTGGAGTAAAACTCAGGGAGTCAATGTTGAAGAACTTGGTGGATATGCTGAAGGTGATATTTTATTCTCTGCGGCACCGAAAAATGGTTGGGCATTTGAATCAAGACGATGGCCTGGGAAAAAGATACCATACGTATTTTCTCGTTTTGGTATTTGTGAGTATATAGCAAATGGATTATTCGAATTTTTGTAGTTTTTATTTGTAGTTCTCTTTGTGCAGTTGCCGAGTCAAGTTCCAAATATCTCAATAATTTATTTAGTTTGTCAACATCAGCAAACAATTTTGCATAGATCAATGTGAATTTTTTAGTATAAAGCAGGATTTCTGATAAAAATTCAGCGAGAAATGTTTCATATCATTGTTCAGTACCACTGACCTGATGATCATTACATCTTGACAATCAGCTCTGAATGAATGAATTGTCGTTGATTGAAACGGTACTTGATGAATTGAATGATGGAAGATAATGTTCATGTCACTTCAACACTTCCAATTGTTCTTGTTGCTCAATACATCTTAGAGTGATTATCATAATTTGTACATTACTGTTAGAGATAAAGGTTCATAAAGCACCACGCTGAAGTACGCGATGAAATTATTTGATCAGAATTTAAGTATCAATTATGATTCTCATTTTTTCGTGGAAGTTAGTTGATTATCTTAATCACTTTTGTAGATAACGATTCTTAATTACTTTTGAGAAATAACTGATTTGACATATGAATTAATGTTATGTGTATAAATGTTAAGAAGGGAAAAATGGAAACAATATCATGAGTTGGGTGCGATTGTGGATGATATTAGGAAATATTTTATCAACGTTTTGACAATGAGCTTAGGACTTGAATTTCTGTTTATATTCTGTTCTGTTGTACCGTTATCTCTTATGCAAGTTGATTTTTTATTAGAAGCGAAAAAAAAGTCAATATCACCATTTTGTATACGATGATGAGAAATTGCCACAATTTACTGGATCAGGATTTTGATTGATAAGTAGTCGATAAATTTTCGTGGACTGATAATGAATTTTATGCTTCTTACAGCGATAGCTGATCGTGAGATGATAGAAGCTGCCATTGACGAAATTCATAATTACACGTGTATCAGATTCGTCCCACGTACCCATGAAGAGGTCTACATCCAGTTCACATCTAAGTATGCTGGATGTTACAGTTCTGTTGGTTATAGTGGTCGATCTTACAATGTAAATTTACAATCTAAAGATTGTACAACATTAAAAGGAACAGTGTTGCATGAATTGTTGCATGTGATTGGATTTGTTCATGAACACAGTAGAGCTGAGCGTGATGATTACGTTTCAGTCAAGTGGGATAATATCAACAAAAGTAAGTGGATATTTCGTTCTTTCGAGCTGAATTTTTATGATTTTATTGTCATTCTATTCAACTGTGACGTTAATTATTCGCTCTTTCGATCAACAGAAAATTGGCACAACTTCAATAAATATCCAAGAAGTTATATGAACTATTATGGTGTTCCATACGACTATACAAGTGTCATGCATTATTCTCGTTACGCGTTGAGTGAACATGGAGAAGAAACGATCGTTCCCGCGGTATGATTTGTTTTTTTTTTATTTATTAAACTGTTCGATGGTGATATACAGAATGTTATCACACACATTATCCCAAATATGTTCCCAATGAATCTTCGATGACTATCAGTGCTCAAAGTTAACAGGGGACGAATTGTTCCACAATTCTTTCTAGTACAGTTGATGAGTTTCTCCTAAATATCAACCGGTGCATTATTTTCCGTTCTGATCAATCACCGGACAATATCTGCTCTCAACTTTCGATAGTGATAATGGATTAAAATCTAAATCATTCAGTTTTTTGAGCATAATTCATACTGACTGGTGAATTTATTTTATTATTGATCGTTTTGATTTTTAAATGTTTTAGGACGAAACTATCAAAGAATTGGGACAACGTGAAAAATTGAGCGCTGGTGATATTTTGAAATTGAACAGAATGTATCGTTGTCATGAACCAGTTGTGAGAAAAAAGATGAGTCCTGTCATCACAAAACAACCAAAATCTCTTGGAATTGTCAAGCCCAGTCATACTACAGAGCAACCGCATTTGAGGAATCGTACTTATTGTTGGGAGCACTTGTGCTGGACAGTAAGATTCTACCGTATGCGTTATCTTTAAGATATTCATTTTCGAGTATTTATCAGAGAAGTTGACAAAACAACAGTCTTATTAATCTCTGTAGTCATTGTTCACAATGTTACAACGCAATTATGTACTGCCTAATATTTTGTGCATTGTGATTGTTCATTGTCAGTCACTTTGTTTCCAATCATTTGTTCATCACTTGGTACTTTGCTCTAACCTTCTTTTGATAGTCAGTGTAATCTGATGGAATGAAAATTTATTGACATCGATAATTCATCATGTAACTATAAATGCATTGCACTGATATTTACTAGATTGATAAATATGATACATTTATTTTAGATTTAATGTTTGTAACTACAAATAAGCTAGAGTTTTATTGAAGTAAAGTTTATCATTTTACTAAGGTTGAACTGTTATTTCTTCGATATAATGATACATTCTTGGTAGATACCTATGATGATGAATATGTTGAGTTTACTTTGTGTAAATGTTAGTATCCCTTTGATGACAAAGTGGTTTTACTGGAACACGTGTGTTTATCAATTCACATATTCGTGCATTGTTCATGCTATTCTCATGGACATTATGTTCTCGTGTTGATAATCGTTTCCTATGATGAGTGTGATTATACCAAGATGGAGAAGAATATGTGGGAACTATTCAGTGAGTGAGATCGTGAGATAAATGTAGAAAAAAGTCGATGACAACGAGCATCGCTGATAGTTGTGTTGAACAACAACATTACTGACTTCATACATTTGATTTGATGAAAATATTCCAATATTGATGAATTAATGTTTATTCATAGATAAAATAAGTTACATCTGATGGAGAAGATGAATGCACAGTACATGGAGAATTCCTAATGTCAGATTATGTGAGGAATTGGATTCGTGCGAATTAGCATAATTCCAGAATAGTTAACGAATTGGAATTCAGTTTTGGAAGTTTTCTATTATCTGAGATGATTGATAATAATCAATGGGATGGGTCTAATAACGATTCACGGGGCTACGAACGTCTCATTTTGAGTTCCAAGGATAGACAATCACCAGTTTTTTGAGAATTTTTAATGTATGTCAAAAATGATTGCAATGTCAACGATGTCCGAGATGTGGAATAAATTGCGAATATTCGATAAGATTTTTTACTTCTTTAATTAGTGATGGAAAATTCGGCTCATGATCTTTTAGAAAAATTGTTCTACAATCTAGGAAAAATTGTGGAAAAATGATATTCCGAAGTAAAGATAGACGAATGACTTTTGGCGTAAACCTGACGTGACACTAACTACAGGTAATGATGATGTCTAATATGTATATTCTTCTGCACTCTTTGTGTCAGACATGAATACTTTTTGTTATTATAAAATAGAACGTCCCAGGAAGTGCATGTGTTTGTTCTATCCATCAGTTTCGATATTTTCAATTGATCATCTTTATTCACAATTTTAATGACTAATGCTGTCATAATACTCCGGAAAATGCAGATATGACATCGTTGATGAGTGGTGCATGTGAATATATAAAAATGTCTGTTTCAGTTGATGAAATTCGTCCGCAGAAGCTGGAAAAATTTCCAATAGAGTACTACTGTCGAGAACCTTGACATATGATGTTAAATGTAAAAAATTCATCGAGATGGTTTTTTATGCGTTCGTGTTTATTTTTGTTAGCATTATTTCAAACGAAATGGGTGAGGTAGTGGCTCAACCAATGAAAATATCAGAATCTCTTCATGAAGTTTGGAAAGCTCGTACCGATAATCGAGTTGAACGGATAGATTTTGATGCAGAAATGCACGATTATTTCATAGGAGGCATCATCAAACGGATTGTGACATTATTAGGACTTAGAGGGCCACAAAACACTGTGTTGTCAGGGGATTTGTCACCTTGGCCAGGGACGCAGATTCCATACATCATCGACGAAAAATTCAGTGAGTCCATGGGAAATATCGTCCATGTGTTTTTTCATTCGAGTTTGCACTCACCATTTGCTTGTTCAATTTCTTCCACTACCAATTCGTTCCAGGAAACGACTGGCTTTGTTTCATTCTTGATCATATCCATACAATGCGCGTTATTTGAATACTATAATTGGCGATATTTTTTCTGCTGTTCATATTGTTGATATGTTTAGGTGAAGAAGAAAATGGGATTATCATGGATGCAATTGGAGAATTCCATAAGCACACGTGTGTTCGCTTTGTACCGTACGATGATGAGCGAGCATACATTCGAATCAAATTAGCTGATGACGGATGTCACAGTCCAATTGGATATTCTGGATATGACTTTGATGTTAGTTTGCAATCACCTGGATGTGGAAGAAGGAAAGGAACAGTGATGCATGAATTGATGCATGCTATTGGATTTATTCATGAGCAAAGCAGGAATGATCGTGATGATTATGTGCTGATCAATTGGCGGGATATAAAAGATGGTAATTCGTTGTCTTGTTGATGCTTGGGTCATAATGCAGTTGTACATATACCGCCATTTGCATTCTCAAATGCGAATTAGTTGAGTATTGAAGACTTAGAAAAATCCAGGAGTAAAATTCGATCTACTCATATAGAATTTTTTATATAGTTGTGATTGAAATGCTTTATCTGATCATTTTTTTTCTCGTTCACAGGTAGGGAATATAATTTCTATAAATTTCAAAATAGAGATATGAATAATTTCGGATTCTCATATGATTTTGGTAGTATTATGCATTATGGCGCTAATGCTTTTTCTAGTAATGATGAAAAAACAATCATTCCGAAGGTGAGTCGTTTTGCAAAATTTTTAGACACGTGTGAAAATTTGGGAGAAAATATCGTCAACTCTCACAAAATTTGATGTTTCAGGTCAGAACAAATATTGAAATGGGTCAACGTAAGGGTTTCAGTCGGAAGGATATTCAGAAAATAAGGAAGATGTACAAGTGTTGAAGAATTTCGAAGCAATGAGGCATTTTAGAGTTTATTTTTCATCTCTGAAGTGATTCGCGATGATGGAGGAACAGCAGCTATGATGTGATTTATTCTGTGTAGATCATTCATACCTAATTTGTTGAATAAACAATCTACATCTGCAACGAATGAATATGGTTATGTAAATTTGATGGAAATTCCTATGCTTACAATCATGGACATGAGAAATGAGAATAATTAGGATTTCTAGCTGTAAAGAATATTTATGCAAAAATGAGGACGAACATTGCGGAGATGCAATGGAAATCGTGTTACAAATTCCGAATGAGTTCGCACTTTTTGATGGAAGCATCAGATAATTCAAAAACTCAAAGTTGATAAGACCTCATTGGTGTTATGATTATCGTTTTTCACTACCTACGTCAGAAATGAAGTTAACAGTTATTCATAGATAAAATCTGGCATAAAGTTCATACGTGATTTTGACTATCAAACGTCAACGTTCTGAGAAGATACTCATTTCCTATGACCTATACAATGGAAAACAAAAGGATATTTTGGAAAACGCAAATACGTCAGTACTAATGAGTGAAACGAAGGCCGCAATCGTATAAATTTCAAGTGCATCAGATTTCGAGCATTCAGTTTGTTAGTAAACACTGTGGTTTAATATACCGAATATCAGATTTTTTCTTCAGTCCGTTTACCACAGACATATCATAAAAATGAATTTTAACGGGATTGTAATTTTCGTTATTTGCATTGCACTTGGAGAGGTGAAAACTTCGCCAGTGGGAAAATTTCAAAAACCTCATGACAACGATTTGATCCTTGAGACGAATGGAAAATATGAGCAAATGAAATTTGACACCGAAATGCGTGAATTCTCGTTCTCCAAAATCATTAAGCAAGTGGGGAAGTGGTTCGGAATCACTGGTGAACCGGGATATGATTTAAGGCGTGAATTGACATTTTGGCCAGAAGCACAAGTACCATATATCATTGATGAAAATTTTGGTGAGCTCATAAAGTGTTCTATGAAAAGTCATTGTTTCATTATGATTGTTTGGTCAAGTATTGAACATATTTTCTTCATCTGGGAGAAATATGCGAAGTACTCCTAATCTTATCTGTAACATTTACTTCCTCTTCAACATAATCTTTGATAACTTTCAGTTTCATGAATTCATTGAGAATATCATATGCTCAATAAGTGTAATTTTCGATATGTTTAGATTATTATCAGCAACAAGTCATCATGGATGCTATTGACGAATTCCACACATACACCTGTATACGTTTTGTACCATATGACAATGATGAGGTTTTCATCAACATCAAACTGGGTACAGACGGTTGTTCCAGTCCTGTTGGATACTCTGGAAAGAGTTTCGATATCCAATTAGAATCGCCAGGGTGTGGTGATATCAAGGGGAGTGTGATGCATGAACTTATGCATGTCATTGGATTTATTCATGAACATAGCAGACACGATCGTGATGACCACGTATCTATCAAATGGTCTAATGTTATATCAGGTAATTAATATATACATCAGTAATGAAATAGAGGAAATGTTTCACAAGGTAGAAATAATCGTTATTACTATTGTGTACATTCTGACAGGAATGAAATTTTCGATATTTCTGAGGGTTATTGAATGAAATGATTAAATTCCCAGTACTTTTTTTCTCTACATGTTAAAGAAACCAAAGAGATCGATGCCATATATTTCAAAATTTACAGATCCAGAAGTCAACTTTCAAAAATATCAAAACACAGGATTGAACGATTTTGGTCTGCCGTACGATTTTGGTAGTTTGATGCATTATTCGGATGATGCCTTCTCATACAATGGGGGGAAAACTATAGTTGCGAAGGTAAATTTTTTTTTCATTTTATGATGCATTTTCCATATTGGTTGAATTGAATTTTCGCAAAAATGAAAAGAATAGAACAATTCAATGATTGATGTTCACAATTTTTAGGATGATGAGAATACAGAGATGAGACAACGCATCGGTTCTAGTCAGATCGATATTGAGAAGATAAACGCAATGTGTCAGTGTGAATTTACAAGATGATAATTTTTAATTTTTTCCACTATGATGATAGGACGCAGTATAGTCAAGGGATTCCATCTGTGATATAATTTATTGTAAATACGTTTATTTTCTTGACTTCGATGAATAAATTATTAATTTTATAAAAACAAAAATCAAAATCTATCTGCTTTTATCATTACTGTGTCAACAACAATAAAACATTAGCACGTTCTCAGTCGAAATATTTTGTGAATAATGTGATACTTTGCTTGTCAGATGAAAACACAGCTGAAACTATTTCAGAGAATATTCAATTGCTTTTCCTCTGTATATGAAAAATGTTGTGACGAAAAATTGTCTCTTGTAGGGTTCATGATTCGAATACATCAAGAGTTTTGGCAACAGTTCATATCCCGTTGCAGTATTTTCACTCCGATCACTGATTTTCTGATGTATCTGTATGCAAAGTATGTTGATATGCAAGAACATAACAAATACGAACGGTGACGTTCGTAACATACATTCGATGTGACTTGTTATATTCTTCCAGGATCTGATGTTTTCCATGGTAACAGATCATTATAACATCCACCGTAAAGCTTTTGTAAGTGACACAACAAAAATTTGTATTGAGAATGCTGATGAAATTTATAAGTTCAAAATTGTAAACATTAAAACATCACGTACGCATAAGCCCCGAAACGATATGAGATGTTACTTTTGTGATTTCGGAAAATACCAACAATCGATTTGTAATTACTACTATCAAATTCAGGGGACAACATTCATCAATATTCGTAGTGGGTAGTGAACATTAGTTATTCCAGTGCATATGCTCTCAGAGTGATTTGTAAGAGCACTGATGTATCTACCAGAATTCGAAGAATAATTCTGAGGGATATGTTCGATTCATGTCAGATGCAACGACTTGTGAATGATGGAGTGATAGAGAGTTAGTTTAATGAATATACACTGACGTACATGATATTTCGATCGAACTTTTGATTTGATAGATTTGGTTGACAGTCCTAAACTGTGAGAGGAATAGAAATCATTCAAACACTCAGAAAATTTACAAATATGTACATTTTTATTTTCAGTCTCACAATAAACTCCCATTCAAAAGGATGAATATAATCAACATAAGTATAAATTATAAATCACGTTGAATAAGTTGAATTAAATAGATCTCTAAATTAATAGTATCCCTTTGAAAAATCATCAGGAAATATTTAGCAATGGGCGGAACGGCAACATCACAGAAACTTCACATTGAAAAGATTGCTGAGCGCAATATGAGTGACTACAATGATGAAATATATTTATCAACACTTCTACTGGTATGACGACATTACTCTCCAACACAGGTTCCAAATGCAGTACTGTCGATGTCGTCTACGAAAATTTCTTGTCGAAATTTCAGGCTTCACTGTAACGTAAGATTTTCTTGAAACTGCAGGTTTTTCCGTGTGGAATGAATTTTCCGATTTCTCGAGGTCTTCGCCACATTGGTACATTCTATTTATCTTCAGAACGTCACCCTTGCTGTATCCATATCGTTGTCCCAACGTCGAATCACTGTAAGGCTGAAAAATATGACAGAAAAATTATAGACCAATATTCTTTGTTTATTGTAACTGAGAGGGTATTACGGGGAGAACTTGATTAAAACGGAGATGGACTTTCATTCTGCGTTTCTTGAAAGTGACTTTCATCATGAGTGAACTTTACCAACAGGTTGAATAGTGTGAATGAGGTCAGAGAACTCATGTTTAACCGAAAATTCTTCAAGAGAACCAATCTCAAATGAAACGGATTTTCATATGAATACTCTGATGATGAGCAGATGAAGCGTATACAATATGGGGGAGTCGAAATGTGTTCAAATAGAGACACATTGAATTGATGAAGTTGATTCATACCTTAGGGACAATTGTCTTTCTGCCATTTCTGCTGAAAGCGTATTGGGAGTAATGCATCACACTGAAATAGTCGTACGGCACATCATAATAGTTCATTTCACCCCTCTCATACGTACCGAAATTGAAAGCTGCTTCTATAAATTGAGAAAAGGATTCATTTACATCTCATTCATACAGAATAGAAACGATATGAATATCTTATTCGAAAAAATAGATTGTTTATTTACCATCCTCAATGTTTTCCCAGTTGACAGAAACGTAATCATCTCGCTCAGCTCTACTATGTTCATGGACAAACCCAATTGCATGTGTTAATTCGTGCAAAATGGTTCCTTTCATTGATGTACAACCTCCTGATTGTAGATTCACATCATAAATGTAGTCACGGTAACCAACAGAACTGT